>VUQR01019041.1:20888-33367 GCA_015108515.1 Hemichromis elongatus | reverse complement strand
ACAAAGGAGCATTGATTTTTTTTTTTTTTTTCGTCTTACTTGTGAGTTCACATTCCTGTTGAGATGGTGCAAAGCGATACTAAAGTGTTTGATCCCTTCAGTCCACAACGACCTCTGTTTGGCCCTCTCTGTCATCACGACGAGCTGTCTGCCTGTCAGCAGCAGAAAGGAAAGTACCTTTCAAGACTGATAACAGCGACTTGCTGAGCAAAAATAGTTTGAGTAGGATGCGCGATGGTTTTGAAGAAAACAACATTGCATTTATTTATTGATTCATTGATTTTTAGTTCCCTGCCCTTTTGTCGTGGGTGGGCAGAGTCTTAACTATGGTGAAACTTGCAGGCTCCTAGCCTCAAGGGTGCTCGTAATCATAAACTGATACCCTCGCAGCATATCTGCACCAGGAGATTTGTGTGATTTAACCAGCTGTGTGTGGAGATTACATGTAACCAAGTGTCGCAGACAGACTTAAACTTAATGCCAACCTGTATCCCGGGGTAACGTTTTTCTCGCACACGTCTCAGATTAAATTGAATTGTAGCCGTTCCACGAGACAGGTGAGCGATGGATTCCAAAAAAGGCTTTCTGGGTGGATTTGCAAATGAAGATTCAATTCCACGGAAAAATAGACGAGCTGTGTTACTGATCCCCGAGGAAAATCGGAGGTAAACACGATTGGTCACAAACATGAAAACAATCTGAGCTGTAATCTTTACGATGTTTGGGAAAAGGTATTGCTCAGTATGAGGAATGAGAACAAACGACTGCACGAACAGTCTGTGACACCTCGCCTGAAGTGCTGTGAGCAACAAGGAGGTAATGTTGTGCCAGTCTTGTTTTTTTTTTCTTCTTCTTAGTTTCTGCAGGATGTCAGGGCCCTGAAAGACTGCATAGCAGCAATGGCTTTGCGGTGCTCTGATGATCCCTGAGAACAAACTTCACTCTGATCTCAGAGGTTTTATCGATTTATCAATAATTATGAATGAGGCTGAAATTGAGGTAAAAAGGGCTTAAATCTGCTGTTGACTTTCCCTTCACTCAGTCATGTTTGGTGTTGATTTTCAGTCTGAGCAGTGCTCGACTTCAAAACTTTCTGAAAAACTTTAGAAATGAGAAGAATTCAGAAACTTCAAGCTAAAACATACCAGCAAATAACAATACTTTAGTTTGGCAACAGCACACTTTGTGTCTTGTTGATTAATTATATTGACATGACATTTTAAGCATAGCATCAGTTGCAGGTGAAATTCTCTGTGATAGCTCTTTATAGTGGCTGGCTTTGTTTTGCAATGGCTCATTTAGGGTCTTTACAACTAGAGCCCCGCTGATATATTGGCTAATATTTGCTATTTGTCGATAAATTGATATGCGCATTTATAAGATCCTTTATCGGTGTTGCATCTTTGTAACAGCTACTTTAGGGTTTCTATAACAGCCAGTTTTGATGGACCACAACACCTGGTTCAGGGTTCCACAATAGCTGTTTCGCTTTAGGGTCTCTACAACAATTTGTTTAGACCAGGGGCTTTGAACTCCTGGCCTCGAGGGCCGGTGTCCTGCATGTTTAAAGTATGACCCTGGGGCAACACACCCGAATCAAATGATTAGTTCATTACCAGGCCTCCGGAGAACTTCAAGACATGTTGAGGAGGTAATTTAGCCATTTAAATCAGCTGTGTTGGATCAAGGACACATCTAAAACCTGCAGGACACTGGCCCTCGAGGCCTGGAGTCGGAGACCCCTGGTTTAGATTATTCACAACATCTCATTTAAGGCCGTTAAAACAGCTGACAGTACCAGCTCTGTTTCAGTGACTTCCTTATAACCTTGACCTATGGGATAAGATTTGTGCCAAAAGGAATTACCAAAAAAATAAAAACTCATAATCAAAATTGTAAAATTCAAAAGTAAAATTTTTAAAATCAAAAGCAAAAAATCACTCCAAAAACAAAATAAACTATTTCATAAGTAAATATTTATTTTTCTAAACCACAAACTTATTTTTACTTCTTAACTATTCATGTTTTCTTAATTTGAAACAATTTTTGAGTTCTGACTTAATTCTGCTTCATTTTGACCATTTAGGCTTTTATTCTGAAATGCATGTTTCGATTCTGCTGCGTCTCCTTTGTGCTTCAGCCCTGAGGTTTTGCTTTTGCGTTTTAAAGAAAGTCTCAGTGGGAGGGGCTTTCCAGTGCTTCGATCTCATTGGTTATGAGGCTTTGGAGTAGGCGGTTCTAGCTGTTTACCACACCCGATTTAGAAGAAGAAGAAGAAGTAGGAAGAAGGCCTGACCCATATTGACCTCCTCCCACGTTACTTTCGACAGGTGTTTAAGTCTTTACCAGACTATTCTTTGTTTTGTCTGTCGGTACTTTGACAAATTTGACGTTGTTTGCATTTATATTTATAATATATAGCAGTGAGTGTAGCTGTAGTAGACGGAGCTAAACAGAGAATATTTTGTAAAGTGTTATTGAAGCAAAATGCAAATATGTTTTTTGAAGCAATATGTTGTTTGAATTTGATTAAATAAGCCATTTGCTCATTTACACCAGCAACTGAAACTTGCAGCTTAATATGAAACTTTTGGCACACTGGCTGTACCAATCATTGAATCTCAGATTTTATTCCTCAAGGTGAAACAATTGATTGACAAAGTTTGTACAGTTAGAGTTTTCTGCCTCTGACACAGTGTGTATGTATACGAGCAAACCTCACACAAGCAAGTAACCAAGCTTTAAGATAGCAATTGGAAAATGTTTACACTCTAAGTCTTTTTAGATCAGGCTTAATGTTATGCAGACTTTTGGGGGGATTATTTCAAGGACACAAACAGCCTTAGTTGTTTGTGTCCTTATACACTGTTATAGAGCGCTCCAATAGGCCCGTTAGTAAATATTAGTGCCTTCGGTTTGAGAAAACACGGCCTAATAATAGTTTTCAACCAAAAAGCCTCATAAATATGTTGTTTGCTATCAGTTCAGAAGGCAAATATTTCCAGGTCACATAATCAAGTGGTGAGATAATTTAAAAGTGTGGCTGCCATCCTCAAGAGCATTTCTTTCTCTTGCCTTTGGCACAAAAGGAAAAATGCAATCGGTGTTTCCACTCGTCATTGTTCTCCTGGATGTGTGTGTCCCTGACTGCAATAAGATTTTGCAAAGCTGAATAGATTTTCTGCAAGATTTCATTGGAAGAATTCAAATTAACATTACGGAGGAACTGCTGTCTGTTAATTTAAATATATATTTTTTAAACAGTGCTTTCATAGATCTAACAAAGCTGCTAAGGTAATTTAGATTTAATTTTGCTATCAAAGCGACATAACCTTTGCCTTAACTGCTTTCTACTCCATATTTTTGAATAGAAACAATTATGCTCATTTCTAGCTCCATATTCTTCTTCCAACACTCTAATCAAGTACATTTTGTACAAGTCGCAAATTTTGAAACGACCTCTGTATCCGGTACTTATCTATTTTTTTTTCTTCTCTCCGTTCCTTTAATTGATTAGCCCCTCAAAGGTCTTCTTCCCGAAAAGTTCTGATTCGCTGCCCCTCGCCTGGCTTCCATAAAAAGAACCCAGGGCTTTTATACTTTGGCGCTGCATGAGATTACCATTTAAGGAAATATCTGATCTGATGTCAGTTTTGGCACGGGGCTTGGAAAATATATTGTAAATCAAGAGAGATGCCTGAAACCTGAGCTTTCAATTTACAGGGATTAGTTTTGCATAGGCTTACCAAATGATTATGAGCATTCACCACTCCAACAGTCTGTGTGTATATTTACGGAGAAGATTTGGCGTGCAGTCCAAACTGCACAGTTACAACCAAACCGAGCCACGTGAACGAAAAATGTGGTCTAGCTTTCTTGTTTGTTGGACAGTGTTTTAGTAGCCTGTCATCCTGCCAGGCTAAAGATTTAGCAGCTCTGATTTGACTGTAAATTCAGCTCAGCATGACGGACGCTCTGTCCCGTCTTGTATTCACATTGACACGAGAAAATTTCACATCCCGAGGCAGCCATGCTGAAGACGATGGCTTCCAGTGATTCCAATGACAGTTCGGTGTATGGGTTATTTTTATCCTTTCTGCTGCTTCCTTGTTTGCAAGGGGACGCCACGGCGGATGGATCCGCATGTTTGAGTTGGCACAGGTTTTTCTTACGCCTCATGCCCTTCCTGACGGAAGCCTCCCAGGGATTTGTATCTCTTCCCGGTTTCGAGATGGGAATCGTTCATGTGTTAGGCGAACGTGTTAACCACAACACTATGAGTATCAACCACTTACGGCTGCAGATCTTTGTTGTTTAATTTTGCTATCATTTGAAAGTAATAGAAAATCACTTACTTTAGGAAATGTCAAAAAAGCGAACAATGCCATCACAAATCCACTGAAGTTGCATCTTGCAGTTTATTATTTTTTTCCCCTCCCTCTTAATTAATATTTTCAGAACCACAGTCGTCACATAATTCGGTGCTCTATGCATTTATTCACATCATATTGTTCAACTTTCTCAGTTATCACTGTGAGGCTCGATGTGACAGAGCAGAAGAAAGACTTCCTTATCTTTACTATACGCCGTGCATTTCGAACGGATAAAAGGACAAATTTTTCCTAAAGAAAGGCTTTCACTGTGAAGCGTCTCCAAGAGAACTCTGTGCAACAAAAGGCTGCTCGATTATAGCGAAACTCCGAATCATGAGATGAACTAATATTGACACCAAAATCATTAAACAGGGCTGCTCCTTAGCGTTGGGTTAAGCATGCATTGTGTTCTTTTGTTCGTCACCTGACTCCTCGGACCCAAAGGTTTTCAAATAGCTGAGTTGGTTTGACCTTTCCGCTTTTGACTCAAGCTGTTTTGAACCTGCAAACAGCTTTGTAGGGGGCGAGACCTTTATGGAGGAATGAAGGTGCTGTGCTTAAAAGGAAAAGAGTACACTGGATTTATAGCACAAAATGACAAGAGAATCATTGCAAAATGGCATCATCCTATTATCGTCTTGGAAGTTAAGTAGCATATGTTTTAACTAGTACCTCCTGCTTGTATTCTTCTTTCTGTTCACTTTTACACATCTTAAAGCACACTTCACTTGAGACACCAGAGGAGATGTCTCTGTGCTCATTCCTTTGTAAAAGTTGTTTTCTGAATGGTCACATGTATCGGAGGCATTCATCAGATAACTGATGCAAATCTAACATTGTCCTAAAAACTAATCTGGCATTAAAAAAAAGAAAAAAAGGATTTGTGTTGTTCAGAGTGGGCTTTTGCATGTCCGCTGGAGACTGAACTCAAAATTAGATGCTGACAGTTGTGAATGAATTACAAGCAGCACAGACCGCGTTGCGAGATGCATGAGTATTTCAGGCTGTGAACGCGAGATTGCGTTGCTGTATGGTTGTGCATCTCTCTCCGGCAGTGTACGGGCACATCTTTATTCGCTCGCTGTTGGATATCACTATTGGCGTGTGTGTATGCTCGCTTGTTTGTGTATGTGTGGGATTGGCGCAGAGTTAAATCATGTTTTTGTTGAGGGGTGAGTGGGTGAATAAGGTCTGCGTCAGTGCCGGGGCAGAAAGAGAGAGAGAGAGAGAGAGCACGTGCACGTATGTACCAAGATGCCTGCTTCTCTCTTCTTCTTCTGTGCTGGCTGTACGCTGGGTGGTTTCAAGTGTACAAAGGGCATGTGCGCTGGGAACTGCTCAACACTCACAATAGTGGGAAGTGTGGTGGAGAGGAAGTCAGTAAGAGTATTGACATTAGCACCCACAAAAGGGCTCATTTCAAAAAGCACAGAGTTTGTTATTCAGCGCATACCTGTTTGGTAGTCTCATGCCTCTAGCCTCGCCTTGCTTTGTTCCTTTCCTTTCCTTTCCTTTCCTTTCCTTTCCTTTCCTTTCCTTTCCTTTCCTTTCCTTTCCTTTCCTTTCCTCACATTTCCAGCTCTCTTGTTTTGTTTTGCTCTTCCTCCCCTCTTTTCGTCCTCTACCCCCCCCATCCCATGCTTCCCTCTCCTCATCTCTCCTCTCCCCTCCTCTCTTCCCCTCTCCTCTCTCATCTTGTTCTCCGCTGCATCGCTCAGTCAGTTGGAGAGGCGAGAGTCTCTCCACTCGCACTGCCTGCCCGCCTCGTCGCTGTTCCTGCTGCTGCCTCGCTTAGCCGTAGCCTCTCTCCTCTCCCCTTTCATTTTTTAAAAAAAAAAAACTTATCTTCTTAGCTTAATCATAGCCTTTCCTTTCTCATCCGTGGAAGTGTGATGTGTTTTGTGGCCGGTCACGTAGCTGTTAAGTCTGCCGTTTCTCTCTGGCGGTGTGTTGTAGTGTAGCTTTCGCTTGCTTTTGTTGTGACATGTCTGTTTACATCAGCAGCATGGCTCGCAGGGCAGGGGCATCCAGGGGCAGCCGAGGGAGCAGCACTAGCAACAGAGGAGGAGCAGCGGGAGAAGGAGGAGAGAAATGTGAAACGGGACTGGCAGGAGCGCTGCCAGGAGACACAACCGTGGGAGGTGGAACAGGAGGGATAGCTGAGGATCAAGTGGTAGAGAAAGGAGGAGGATCAGGAAGAGCGGTGTATGGAGAAGGATGTGGTTCAACAGTAGCAGCGGGAGGAGCAGGAGGTGGACTGGGAGGAAGTGTGTGTCGGGGAGTTTGCATGTCAGTCCAGGAGCTGAGCTACTGTCTCTGTCTGCCCTGTTGTTGTACAGTGTTACTGCAGCATGGAGCCGACCCCAACATCCGCAACACCGACGGCAAGTCCGCCCTGGACCTGGCTGAACCCTCCGCCAAGGCCGTCCTCACAGGTCAGTTTCCTGTCTGTCCTTTAAACGCTGCGTACACTCAGACCAGCAAATATCTGTTTCTTTCTGTCACACTGTGTGTTCTTGTGCAGGCTGCTTGTGTCTTCCCAACGCTCTTACACTCCTGTCTTCATGCTAAGTGTGCGCGCAACTTTCATTTCCTCTCTCTCTCCCAAGGTTTTAGGCAGCATCACCTTTTTTCTGCCTTATCTGTCACATTCTCATTTTACAAGGCTGCGCTGCTCTTGTGCTCAGCGTGGACTGCACACCTATTTGTTACTACATCCCATTTTCTTTGTCTTGCTTCTCTCCAAGGCTTGAGTTTATGGTTACTGAGGTCGTATCTCTGCTTTCTTTTTTGTTCTCTCTTTTTTATTTTCTCCATTGAGTCCTTTCGGCTGAGGCTGCGCTCATTGATCAGTCACTCAATAAACCACTGTTGAATTGTGTTGAATTTTTTTTGGCTCGCTTGCCTTTCTGTTTCGCAGTCCATTTTTTTCCCTTCTTTCCTTTCCTTTATTCACAGCATTACAAAGAGCAGCAAATTGATAAGAACTTTGCACTTCAGGTCCACATGTGTTAGCCGCTGCAACGCCCTAACGTGAGCGAGGATAAGCATTGATCATCGTTTCCTACGTGGCTTGATGTGAGATTATGATTTTTAGAGTGAAATCACAAGAATCTAATGGCTAACATTCAAATCGTATTGACTTTTCCCTTTTTTATATATGTATTAAATAATTTCCTTACAGTAAGGCAGTGGAAACAGGTTTTGACGTCCTCCAAGCAAAATAAGGGGAAATACAAAGGTTGCAGTGCATTAGTGGCCAAAAAAACTTTGCAGTGAAACTCGAGCTAATTATCGGTTCTTTCATTGTTATGAGCTCATAAAGGCAGCAGGACTCATTTCACCTATTCAGTGGTAGAGAAACCACTGGGACATGGTTACAGCTTTTTAATGAGGAGCTTGTGGAAAATATATATTCTTTAATAAATAGTTAAAACCCTTTTTTGTTTTTTTATTTCCCTTAAAAAAATCTTTCCTTTCATTATCATCACTTCTTGGCCTTGCATATGTCTTATTTTGATGTTCAGAGGGTGCTTGTTTCACGGCGAGCGCTCAGATCACAAAGATTTAAAGACTGCGGGTTCGTACGGATCCGAATCGGTCGCGTTTCAGTTCGCTGTAGTCTTAAGTAAGTAGACTTTTATATTCTCTTACTTTCGCTCTCTCTCTGGGTTTTGATGTTGACTCTAAAATCCGCACTCGCTTCTGTGTTTACACTGAATTTCATCACCGCGCTTGGTCCTCGCTGGTAAATGAGATGAACCTGGAGATACTACAGCGAGGAGCATTGTGGTGTCAAAACAAGGCGCTCTACGGTGTATTTGTTAGAAAATGTTTACCAAACATTGTAGACTTAATTAAGTGTGCATATACTTTATGTAATGACTCGAATAGGCTCATAATGTTAACTGAGACTGCTTACAAATTGGGAGTGTAGTAGTGCAGCTTACACTGCTGTTTGCTCGCACGCACAGAAGCTCACAGGAACAGATTATCTAAAAAAAAATAGTTCTCCTCTTTTGAAAACTCCTTTAATTAGAATAACAAACCTCGTTAGCTGCGAGGCCGTGAGTTGCTCAGAACAAGGGATGTCAAGGAAAGATATTTCATGTGGTATTTACAAGCAACAGGAATATAGTTATTGTGTGGTTATAGATGCTGATTTGGCCCGTTTGCAGCACAGTCAGCAGTTGCAGCAGGAACGGCAGCAGTGGCTGTGACACGGGGCTCGTGGAGGTAATTAAGGCACTTAAGCTACTTCTGCCCAGAGTCGTAACTCGGTCGAGTTTGAACACACTTTTTGTGTTTGCGTGTGTTTTTGTAATTTAAAAAAAACAAAACCTGTAAATCTGCTTAAAAAGTAAAAAAACCAAAAAACAGAAGCCTGATTTTAATCAACACGCCCCGTTTGCCCATGATCAAATTCAGCTTTATTGCATACACTGATTCATCTCACTACTCGAGGACACTCGGTCTGCATCCAAATGCATCCTGCCGATGAAACGGGACCGTTTTCCGCCAAACTCAGAACATCTGTGTGAGGAGAAAACTGGAACACGAGCAAAAATGCTGCACGCCTCCTGACAGAGCAACACCTGGAGCTGACAAAAACTCGATGGAGACACGCCTGAAATAGACTGAAGAGTGATAGCCATGATTTCTTTTTAACTCAGGTTTTCATTTTAACGTCACATAACTCTGTTCAATTTACAATCCAGTCTCCAAACATGTGTGTTTGATGTAGAAAATGTAAATCAAGATAGAATGCAATGGTTCGCGAGTAATAGAAATTCTATATTTGTTTAAAATTAGTTCAAAGGCATTTTTTTTTTTAAGCGAAACTGACATTCTCATTTTGATTTTGACGCCAGCTGTGCCTATCAAGAGTTGGGACAGGGGGGATGTTTTCCACCGTGTTGCATCATCCATTCTTTTAACAACTGTAAAGATTTTGGAACCGAGGAGACCAATTACTGCTGTTTTAGAGGCAGACATTTTTCACATAGATGGTTGTAATGGGATTTTAGCAGCATAACAGTCTAGACTCTCCCAGGTCATATCTTTAAAATTTCATGAAAGCCAAGTATTTACAATGGATAAGAAGTCTGGAGTGTCAGTGGGCTTTTTTAATACAGAGCTATGCTTTGTAATATGCGCCGAATTTGCTTTGGCAGTGTCTTGCTGAAGAAAGATCCTCACTAAAAAGGTGTCTGGGTGGAAGAGAACTGGTGTGCATTCACTGACTACCTTGCACCCTTTTGCCTCCAGGACTAGGGGATTTTTTTCATGGTGTAGATTCAGCAAAATTTTAGAAACATTCCTCAGAGGCTTTGATCCATATTGACATGATGGCTGTCACATAGCCATTCCTATCCCATCACTTCCTGAAGGTGCTCTTGTGGATTGATACCTGGTGAATGTGGCAGTCATTTGACTCAGTGAGATATTAATCATGTTTTAAAAAATCAGTTTGAGGTGATTTAAGCTTTGTGACATTAGTGCGTTATCCAGCTAGAAGCAGTCATCAGAACATGGGTACGCTTCACAATAATACTCAAGCAGGCTGTGGCGTATTGAATAATCATTAGTTGGTACTAAGGGGCCTAAAGTGTGCCAAGAAACTACCACACCATTGCATCAACACCAGCATACTAAAACTCCAAGCAGGATGGATCCATGGTTTCATGTTGTTTATAGCAAATTCTGACCCTGTCCTCCTAAAGTGGCAGCCAAAACGAAGCCTCAATAGATCATGCAACTTTTCTTTTTCCAATCTTTTTTTTTAAACTCAAAGCTTAAAGCAGAGAAATACTCTGGCACCAGTAACCATGTCATGTTCTGCCCCGGTCTGATGCTTGGTTTAAACTGAAGCTGGTCGTCTTGACCATGTCTACGTAGCTAAATGCATGAAGTTCCTGCCATGATTGTCTGACTAGATATTTCTGTGACATGATATATCAGAAGGTAGAATTCCTTTTAGCAAGTTGCTAAAGAGATACAGATCTAGCGTAGAGCTCAAAACATAAATTATGTTGGACTACTCGCGAGTCTTTTCAGGAGAGGCCGATGTATGTTGTGACATTTCTGTGAAAAAGTTAATAGTGAGGTATTTACAAGGACAGCTGAACCCTTTCAGTTTCAAAATTTGTCATTTTAAAAAATAATCTGCTGACGCATTCAGGCGAAAAAACATAGCTACCAGGGAAAATAGTTGATCGCCGGCAGTCTGAGTCTCCACGCCACCGCGAGTTCTCTTCATCCTGCGGCGGTTTCCAGTGTTTTGTTTGTGGCTCAGCTCAAACAAATCGCCACATCTTGTTTGTACCATGAATTATGTTTTTAATAGTAGACACTAATTACCCACACTATCATCCTGTTGCATTGTCTCTGCACGTCACGCCATCCTGGAAGGGTTGCGCTGTTGTAATTACTGTAGGAAGTGATGCGTTTAATGGGATGCTCTGACTGACAGTTTTAGTATTGAATATATGGTCTGGGTTTGGTAAAGGCTCCGGGGAAAAAAAATGAGCTTGGCGAGTATTTGTGAATGTATACACTTGTGTGTCTTTATTTGTAGGCTGTGCCGTGCTATACGGTGATGGTATGGACCTTTTTCCCTCGTCTTATGTGTTCTGTGTCTTAGATTTAAAGGTTCTGCTCTATTCCACTTCTCTGCCGCAGGCCAGCACAGCTTTCGGTTTCACTCTGCAGTGATGGAAGTTTATATTGACCCATAAATTAGCTATACTGCTCTGCCACATCCAATAGGGTGCTCTTAGGAATGATAAAGTCTGTCCCTTATTAGCCGGGGATGTGAAACGGAAAGGCAAAAAAAAAAATCTGTTGTTGTAGTTTATTCATTTTTAATGCGGGTTTAAACCCCTCACACTGTGTTGTAATTTTAAAAAGCAACTCTGTCAGATGACATCTGCGAATTAGTTTTGGGATTTTTTTTTTGCCTATTTTTTTTCTGAAGTTCATCACGCAGTTTGTTTTCCTGATCAGGATGAACATCACAACAAGACAGGCCCGTGTGGACTGCCAGCTTTTTGTTCTGTTAATTTACTCAGGCGCTCCCCAGATGCTCTTTTTACACACACGCACACACACAGCCAGGGAAATCTGCAGATAGCTGTTTCAGTCTGTTGCAAGCATCAGACACAACTACTCACGTCACACCAGGGGGTAGACTCACATGGACAGCTTCACTTCCTACGTTTCTGACAAGTGTTTGACGAATAAAGCCCTGGTGTTGTGCTCCTCAACGGTTGCAGAAGTTCAGTTGTGTTAGACTCTTGTGCTCGACCACATGACATGTTTCATCTGTTAAAGTGCGCTCCGATTGGTATGCACGGCCTGTCAGAATCTGCTCTAACGGTATCAGTTGCACAAAAATAAGGAATTAGTTCTGATAGAAATTTAAATTCTTCAAAAGAAAGAAAAAAGCTGGAGGTAAATCTGTCCTCATTACTCAAAGATGCTTTTGTAGTTTAAAAGCTTAAAGAGTAGCGAGTTAATTATATTCCTTATCAGGTTACAAAGGAGAGCACGCACAGATGTGCTGTGAGATTAGCCTGTTGCTAAACGGTCAGCGGCCGCTGAAGCTAATTTTAAACAGTGTTTGTTGCCTGGTTCGGCCGACTTGTTAGGCCTGATTTAAAGTCCTGCCTCATTTTGAATCAGGCTGAAAAACATCAGATGGATTAGCATTTTGGGATCAAGCAAAGTAATTTTTAGTACAACCTCGAAGAGCTGCTCTATATCAGAAGGTGAGAATGTGACTTTTGGGCAGCTTATTAAATCAATTATGCACAAGTTCTGATGGACAGAGTATCTGACGTCAAAATCCTTTTGAAAGTGAGCTGTGGACTTCAAGATGAACCAGGATGAACCCTTGATGATTCAGAGTGGACTGTGTATCACAAGTGTCAAATAACAGGATGTGGTGAATGCTAAAACATGAGGATTTAGCCTGTACATCCTCCCTCTGGTTATTCAAGATCGTGTCATGGTGATCCCAGCCTAAGCAGGGTATTCCACAGGTACCTGTCCTCAGCAAAGCGCTTCCCTTTTTTCTGGAGGATCCTGAGATGGCTCTAAGCTAGA
>VUQR01019039.1:40831-60676 GCA_015108515.1 Hemichromis elongatus | reverse complement strand
TATCAAAATCAAACTAAAAGATTTGCAAATTTTAAAAAGGATTCATGCAAAACATTTCTGTGTGCCAGTTAATAGCGTCACTGATATTTGACCTGGATACTCTCCAAACAAGTTGCTCAGCAGAGTTGTGTTTGCCCAGTTGAACACATCTTGAATGCTCATTGTGTCTGAGATGCCTTTGCTGAAGCTCTTGTGAATGTGTTGTGTCAGAAAGTATCCATTGGGGTCCCTCTGACCGTATGCCACCAGGAGTAACATCCACATAAATCCCATATAGACTGCAACAAAAACAAATACCTTACATCATCAAGTTAAAATGTTAGTTCCTGTTCTTGCTTTGAATCAAAGTGGTTTCCTACCAACAATCTCCCGTATGAGTGCAAACACTTTCTGCTCTTTAATCATGTTGTTCCGCATCTTCTCTATATCAGTGGGAGGTGGTGGTTTATAGAAACTGCAGGTGCTGTCTCTTCTTGCTGCCTGGACTGCATTGGGATTATCTGGGGGAGGATTTTAGATGTCTTGCCTGTTTTGTTCTTCAATACAAGACAATGGAAAAGATGCAATTAAAAAAAAACACGTCATGGATACAAAATAAAACTACCAGGGCTTCTGAGACTTTCTTCTATAGGTGGTTCTCCATATTCCTCCTGATCAACTTTCTTCAGCACAAGGGCAAAGAAAGCAGCAAATCCAAGAACCTGCAACAAATGAGCTTCAGGGTTTACTACTAGATAAGTCCATGGATGGATGGATGGATGGATGGATGGATGGATGGATGGATGGATGGATGGATAATTTGATATTTTGTAAAAATCTGACATTGCATGGTAATTTCCTAAAATGGAGTAAAATATCAGTTTTTTAAAAATAATCTTCTAAAGTGCGCGTATATCTTCTGCCCCCTATATATATACTGTAATGTTTCTCACCTTTAAAGGCTGGGTGATAAAGAGACTCTCAAAAAAGGAGACCACCATGGAGATAAGCCAGCTTATAGAACGTTCTTTCCCGTAAGTCAGCCCATACATCATAGTGAAGTATCCTGACACACCACTGGTTGCGATCACCAGTATCCACCCGATAAACACAAACCACCACGGCAGCCCTCCATTGCAGCACTTCTTCTTCCCAGCAAGACTCTCCTCTGGACCGGGGAAACAGCTGAGCTTGTCTCCATCCAGGACTGACATGGGTAGGTGGTACTCCAGGAGCCCCTTCATTTCATAAACTTGCTGCATGGCTCGGTTGTAGCTGTCTGGATTTGGAAACTGAGAAGGTCCCAACATACCAAGCTCTTTCTCAACAAGCTGCAGCTGTCTGTACAGGTACCGGCTCTTGTTGCTCTTCTTCTGGGGTAGATCTAACGTTTTCTCAGAGCTCTCCCACACACTGGTTTCTGTCCAAGCAAACACACAAAGGAGGACATAAATGATATATACAATGTAAACGCATTTATAATATTATGGTGCAGTTTACCTTGCAGATTCACTGCACCCAAAGTCAGGATCATAGCTTGATCTTTTTTTGAAGAATCAGTGTAGAAGTCTTCAGCTGCTTGGTTTTGCTGTCTGATGATGTTCTCCACCAAAGACAGCAGACTGTTGATGTCAGCCTGCTGACCATGATGGAGCTCCAGATGTGGCAGTGGGCTCTTCATGGCCTTTGAGAGTGACTGAGCAATTCTTTTTATGTCCTAATCAAGAAACCACACCGAGCTCTTCAGACATGGAGAAAAAAAATATTTGCTACAGTGAAGAGGTAAAAAAATAACATAACCTTCACCTTCATCACAGTATCTGGTGTGATGTCCTTCATCTCTTTCTGTGGGGACGACGTCTGTGAGGGAGAAACCCGGACGGTCTTTGCCTGTTTCGCATTTGCTTTGTTGGTTTTCTCTTGAGGACGAATGTTTCTGAAGATACTCACGATGAGCAGATTGATGGGGAACATGATGATTGAACTTTGAACTCCAATCATAACCTGTTGCCAGGTAAACTCGATGTGACCTGCCAAGTTAAAGTCTTAAAGTTTTAATGAAAACTGATGAAAGATCAAATATTTTTAGTTAGTCTTTGACTAACTCCTGCAGCCAAATCTAATGTATAAACCAATCTGATATTCTTCTTTTCATTTGCATGTATGTACAATTTTTACATCTTGTCAGCTTTGATGCTGTTTGTACGTGAAGGTAAGGACATGTGAAATTAAAGGAAAGCTTTTAATACTGGAAACTAAGTGTAAGTCCAAAAACACAAGTGAGCAAAGTAATCTGGGATGCAGACCAATTCAAAACAAAGAGAGGACAGGACTATAAATATACAGCGAACTGATAGAGAAACAAGACACAGGTGAGGGCAAGATGTATGAGAAAGTGTTTAACAACCAAAAACTAAACCAATAAGAAACACAAGAATTCATGACGATTATAATAAAATCCAAAACTCACAATAAACATGAATCCAAGTATTAAACTCAACATAAATCATAAGAGATTTCTCTTCGCATCAAAAAAATCGTGTTTATTGAATCTTGACAAATTATTAAAAAAAGAAATTAAGCATCAATTTGCATATATGAATTTTATTTCACGTAGTTTCCTGCATGTGTCTGATTGTCTACATAAAGTATTTCACAAAATAAAAATCACACAGTGTCAAAAACTCTTGTATTAAATATAATATACTTGGCATTACTAAATGAATCATCTTATGTTGTTTTTCAGCTTTGTGAAAGCTTTGAACGGTTTTTTGTTACTCACCCAGGTCCATTGTCTGCTCAGAGGGGTCTGTAGGGATGCCCCAGAACATGATGTTGGTCAGCATGGTGCACAGCAGTAGTGAAAAACAGCAGGACACTCTCTGCACACGTGTGAAAGTGCTACACGGAGGCCGACTAACGACCGAGAACCAGATGTGACCGTCACGGAAATCCTTGGCGGTCTTCATGAAGAACAGATTACTAAAAGGTTTTTTTAAAAAAGCAATTTAAGAAGTTAAAGTCAAGAAAAAAAACTGAAAAAACGGAGTGAATTCAAATTCCCATTAATAAATGACAAATCTCACCTAAATCTCTTCAGATCCATCTCAGTTGCTACTGGGAATACCTTGTCCAGAGTGCACTCTTCCATATCTACAGCCAGCCAGGAGTTACAGAGAAAGTGCCACTTTTGACCAGTCTCCAGATCCTGCACCATCACTTTGCTAACATACCTGCACAATGATTGCGGTATTAATCCTAAAAATAATCATACAACTCAAGTTCATCATTAGTCTTTTTCCCTTTAACCCACGTACCACGCAGGGTGATCTCCTGAGTTGTCGTGCCACAGTCTGATGCTCTGCAGTTCTCCAAGAGAAAAGTGCGTGGTCAGCAGAAACATGTCCCCCCCACCTCTCTCAAACACAGGCTTCTCCGAGTCTGTCAGGTGGTGGGGCTCACTTTCTCCCTCTGTACCCAGCAGAGTCATGGTTACCTAAAATACAAAAATTAAAAAATGGTCAGTCTGTCTTGGACGGGGAGGGCTGTCAGAAAGACATGAGATGGGTTTTGCTTTTGCTGTGAGTCAATCTAAGTCTGCATCAACATCACTGACCTGAGAGGAAGTGGATGCACCGTGTCGGTGTCCTGTGTTAACACTCAGCAGGTAACGATACTGAGCCAAGGGGTCGTTGTCCTCAAGAACTGTTATCTTGACCTGGAAGTGGATGCAAAGCAGCAAAGTTTAGGGATTTTTTTAAAAAAAAGTTCAAATTTACATTTCAAGACAAAATGAAAGTGAAATCAAGATGAAGCACTGATCAGAAAAGATCACAGCAAAAGGTGTAAATTGGTGAAGCTCTACTTTGCCTTGACTGAATCTTGGATGTCTTTCCTGCGCGCCCATACCACCACTAATAGATACGCACAAAAAATGGCCCCAACAAAACACACCACCACGGGGTTGTTTGTGAATGTAGCAAAAAGTTCAGCGGTGCGTGACACATCCACCAAGTTAGGCATGACAAAGAAGGAGCTGCCAAAGAAAGTCAAGTGGTTACAGAGACACTGAGTGACCAAAGGTGTGGTGAGTGGACCAACCTGTGAACAAAACAGAAAGCCGGGTGATCCAACCTCACCCTCCACATTTTAAGGAAGTAATAATGCAGTCAGTTTGAATGTGATTTTTTCCACCTACCCTGCAACCATCCTCACTCCAAAAAGACCCAGTTTCATTCCAGTATTTGCACTGGGCAGCAATGGAGATGACAGTGACACTGGCGTTGATGGATTTGACTCCTGGCTCTACAATGGACTTTAAAACAAGGTAGTGCACACCAACGTCTTCTGTTCTGTCTTTGGGAGTCAGCACCCAAGTAAATTTTTCTTCTGTGTTATAACAGAGCAACAGAGACAATTTTAAGAAGACTCAGTCTAATGTTAACCATAATTACTGCTTGCATAACGTTAATGTTTAATCCTTATCTCCAGGAGGTAGAGATGCTCCCATAATGTGGCTCTGGTCCCCACAATTTGAGAAATACCTTCAATTTAATGCAGATTTACATCTACACTATACTGTACATTATTCACTATGCATGACCACACAGGAATAGGATCTACTATCTATCTGTGAAGTATGAAAAGGATGTTTGTTCTGCAGTCACGTGAAAAAGAAAGCTACTGAATCACCACGCCTGACAACAGCTTGTAGAACCACCTTTAGCTGCAGTGACATAAAAAGTAATCACTTTCTGCTTGGCTTCATCCGGCTCTGACGTCATTGCAGAGGAATTTTGGCTCACTCTTCATAGGCATTTGTTTATGCACAGCTCTATTAAGGTCTCACCACAGCATTTCAATCAGCTTGAGGTCTGGACTTTGAATGAGCCACTGCAATACAGTTTCTCTTCTTTTTCAGCACTTTGGACAATTGTCCTGACACATGACTCAATTTAGGCCAAGCTTTAGCTCTTGTAAGGTTGGCCTCAAATTTGAGTCTAGAACATTTTGATTCTGGAGTTCATGGTCAACCCAGTGACTGCAAGGTACCTAGGTCCTGTGGCTGCAAAACAAGCACAAACTTGTTTTTGTATTAAGTGTTTGCGCTAAAATGCTGCGTGTTTTCAACAAACATGGTGCTCAACGTTGGTCTCAACTCTACAAAACAGAAGTCATGTGGTTTGTTCAGCTGAAACTTTGTAGACCTAGGCTGTGCTGTCATGTTTTTTCTGATAGAAGAGACTTTCTACCGGAAACCCCTCCAAACAAGCTTAACAAGCTCGTTCAGTCTTTTTCTAGTTGTACTGTTGTAAACTTTAACACTGAATACACTATGTGAGGCCTGTTAAGTCTGAGATAGAGCTCTTGGACTTTTGGCATTTACTCTAAGCACTGCATGTTGACCTTGGTGGGATGTTCACTTCTGTCGAATTTTCTGTTTCTGCTTACAGAGGTAGAAACAGATTTAGAATTTTACTTACCCTCTTAATTCCTATGGAAACAGTAATGGTATATTTAATTTTTCCCATGACTGCATAGAGTCCTATCCAAGCTTTTATTTTTACATGGCAGTACACAACAGAAGTGCTTGTATGATCATGACACTTAGGGATGTTGGGTATTTTGAAAAACAGAAAGAGGCACCAGATAAAAAAAAAAAACTTAAACACTGACCTTCTCTTGCGTTCTCTATAGGGATCTTTGTCTTGGCTACATAATCATTATCACTTGGATAATCTTTATATCCCAGGAAGAGCATTAAGGAAATGTCTTCAGAAGGCTCAATTTTCAGCACCAGTGTTACATCCGGAGAGGGAACGTCAATTATTAATGTGCTGAAATTGGCGAGGTCCAGGACTGTGTTGTTCTCCTGTCCACTGTGAAGCCGGGGTAGGAGAATCTGAAACTCCAGAAAAGACATTATGCCCCAAATGCTTCTTAAAGTAAAGTAAATAAAAAAATGTCTCTTATACAACAGTACCTCTATCTCTTCAGGTAAGTTCTCAACAGCAATGACATCACCATTCACTCTGGTGAGGGAAACGGATCCCACAATTCCCGTGATGTTCTCCTCCTTCCAAGAATATGGATTCTTCTCAAAACTCATCATCTAGAAAGTAAAAGATAAATAAAAAATAAAAAGAGGCTCAGATGATTTTGAAGCTCTTTTTTTTCCATCTACAAAACTTTGCTTTTGCTTTCTGAAAACAGGGGTCGAGTTTTTTCCTTCTTAACAAAACTTATTTCTATGATTTAACTTGTTTGGAATTCTTTTAAATAGTTGGGGAAATATCTCTTTTCCAACATCTTGTTGGAAAAGTTGTAGTTTACAAACACAGAAAAGAGAGAAAACCCTAATAATAAGGTGGTCTGTTTGTTTCAGCTATTGCTGGATACATTCATCAAATCTAAACTGTGGACTTTCAGCTATAGGAAAAAAGCAAATGCTGACTAGAAAAGAAAACAGAAAAAACCCCTCAAAAATATGCTGCTGTTGATGTCCATTTCCCTCCAGTGTGTACGCACTTACTCTGATGTCCACTGGCTCATCTGGAGAGACAATATCAGGAGGAAGAGCAGGGAAGGAAAAACTTGAGGAGCTGTTCTTCTGACCATTTATATCCAGTGTTGGCATGGTTTTTGGAGAAATCCTGGAGGAGACATTTTTTTTTATTATCTTCAGGAATTCTTGAACACATGTTCAAGCCAGAGCCTGTTATCTCTTACCTGTTCACATACACACTGATTTGACCAGAGTCAATGATGGCAGGCTCCCCATTCAACTCTTTGTTATTCAGCAGAGCACTCTGAACATTATTTATCCCGGTCAGAAGAAACTCTGAGACTTTTCTCTAAGGAGAACATATAACATCTTGTTTGGTAAAGACCAAAGTGGGCGAAGGAATGACATCCAGCACGATGTATCATAATTTTGTGCTCACATTTGATGAAACATTCAAAATATTACTGGCTGCTTCAACTATGGGTGCAGCTGCTTGTACAAGTTCTACATCATCTGTACTCTGCTGATTGACGCTGATAGTGTTGAGGGAGGAGCTGAGGTCTACCAGCAGAGAAACCGCTTCTTCCTGGAGAGAGGAAACGCAGCAGCAGAAACCAGAAAAGGGTCAGTGTTGATTTGCCTTGAGCCAACAAAAAAGGTCTGATGATTATACTAAGAGTAGGGAACCTGAAGTTAAAATGGGTATTTAATTTTTTTTTTTTTTTAGCTTGGTGTTGTGGCAAAATATATTCATCGCACAGATAAATTCAACAATTATTTAACCAAAAAACAAAGTTCTCAAGAGTCCTCCTCAAAAGGTTGAGGTACACAAAACGCCACTTACACTGACTTTGCATGACTGAATAATGGTTTTAACCTTATGCTGCTGTGTTTTACACATCTCTGCCAACAATCAGCTTTGACTGATTAAACACTGTAGACTGATCATTAATTAAATAATGCAAATAGATAGCAGGTATTGTTCCAGCCTTATCAAAGCAGGTTGTCTGTACTGCGCTTTATTCCATATCTAATGTACTCTACTTGAGCAGCAGGACTGAGCTCCTCTGAGCGCTGCGTGAGTCCAGCCACAGCTCTGGCGGTCATTTGCACTTCCTGAGTCGTGTTGCTGGGGCAGTCCTGCAGAACTGAGCTCATTTTGGTCAGCATTTGCTCTCTCAGCTGAAAGTGAAGGAAACAATGATTAACACCATGTTCTCCACTTGCAAGTTGTGGGCCTCGTAAGTATCACAGCGGCGTTACCCGGTCCAGTTATAACATCAACTGCATGCTGTTACCTTTGACCTCTCATCCTTCTGATGTTGGCCACTCACTGTATTCAGCATATCAGAAACAGAAGCAAATATTTGTCCAAGTGCCTCACTGGTGAGCAGACCTTGCTGCTCTAACTGACTCACAGAGTCCTCCACTGCAGACTGGAGAGTGCTAACGGAGGCACTGGAGTCACTTTTCCGTACCTTAAGGTAGAAACACAACAATTCACGTCATTTAATTAATCGTTAGCCTTTCTGTAATCTTCCTGTTGTATTTGAGAAAAAATAATAATTGACTGATGACCAACCTGAGTTACGACAGTTGAAGTCGCTGTTTTATGTTCATTTTTCACAATCACCACAACAGACAAACTGTACTTGTTGTTGGCATCTCCAAGAGGCAAGAAGACTGATCTCACCTCATTTGAAGTACTGCATCGTAGATGTGTGCCTAAAGGACAAAGGAAGCAGTTTAGCACAGTTGCACTTGATTCTCAATTATGTACCGACACATCGGTTGATAAACTATCAATATTAAAACTGATTTACTTTCTCTGGGGACTCAACCACCAACTTTCAGAACCACTCCCGTCAAGTAAGTAAGTCGTGGAGAAGAGTGTGAGGACCCGAACGCAGACTGTGAACCATTTATTGTAGGCTGTTGACAGGTTTGTACCTGATTTTTGGGATTTGTACTAAGGAAACTGAAAACTGTAACTACTGAAACCTAAAGCTGATAACACGCACTAAGTAAGTAAGTATTTAAATAAACTTTTATTCACATAGCATCTTTCAAAACAAAGATCATAAACACAGACTTAAGACAAGAAGGAGGAATAGCTCTAAAGGAATGGGAAACTAAAAACAAACTGAATATGCAAAGAGGAAACACACATGAAAACCACAAACATTAAGCAACCCTGGAATTAAAGAGACTCTTAAATAAACGCTAGAAAGTTCAAACTGAGAAATGCTGGGTCAGCTGACAACTCCACCTCCTGAGCCACGCCCATCCCGAGATTATGTTTTTTAAAGCTCTACGATCTAACAAAAAACTTTTCCCAACTGAGCTGTACAATCTGTTTGAGCTGATAAAGCAGCCTGCTGGCACGTGGACCAAAAATACCACAAAAAGCTTTATTTATATTCCGCTCATGAGTTAGTGGTAGTGTAGTGGTTTACATATTCACCTGGCAAACAAAAGGTCACTAGTTCCAGATATAAAACTGCCAAATCAAACATGTGATTGCTGTCTGCTGTGGTGGCCTCATGTGGTAAGGGCTAAAAAGTAAAATATATTTTCAAAAATAATTAAATAATATTTTTTAAAAATCTGAATAAAAGCCATACTAAGAAAACTATCAAAACAGAAAAGCTGCGAGATTGCTTTTTTAATAACGCTAATTAGACTCCACCTCACTCTCACCTGTGCTGGTCTTGAAGCAGTAAAGACAGCCTGTAGAGCAGAAAGAAGTTGTTTTGCAGGTAATGTCAAAAGCATCAAGCACAGTTCCTGATGGTGGGGAGATGTTACACAAGGGCACTGAGGGATCCATCGGTGCATCAGTTGTTACTACTGAGTTTGTAGGTGGTTCAGTTGGCTCGGGGTCAGGTATAGGAAGTGTGTACTTGACAAAACCGAGCTTATTTTTGCCTGTTTAAAAAATCAATAAATAAAATCAACATATAAGTATTAGGTATAATTCGTTTTTTTGTAGATTTTGATAACAAACTTCTTCTTCTTCTTCAAAAAAAAAGCCATTTTATGTCTATCTATGACATGAAAACACACCATAAGCAATTACAGTGATGTTGTGCTGCATGTGCCTTGAAACTTTTAGATACTGGCTGTGAATGGTATATTCGGTGTTTCCATCGTGCTTCTCCGTAGGGGGCCGTCTTCCTGCTTTGGCATAGCATCTACCGAGGCTACCCTAAGAAGAGCTCATTAGTTATTACTTGTTTGTCACACGAGTCTATTAAGCCATATTTCCTGTTGTTGTTTCAGACTTACTGCCAAAGGTTTAAGGTCCTCAATATACCAAACTACAGGCGGACATGTCGTCACACAGCTCAGTCTTAGCTTTGCCTGGTCATTTACATTTATGGAAGCACAATTATCACACCTGCAAGAATTAAGAAGACGGAGTAAGCTGAGTTTATTTTATACTGGTTGTAGTTCCTGAGCCATTTTTTTTGCAATCCTGTTTAATTATTTCATAAATTTATATCCTATTTTGAAAAGAGCATGTACAAATACCATTTAAAAATAGACACAAAACATGCTTCTGTTTTTCTTCTTTCTAAATAAACTCACTTTACCTGATGGTGACATCTGTGAGTTCTTTTGAAGGAACAACAGAGACACATGTAGAAGCTGATCCAAGTTCAGCCCATTTCCTGAACCAAGTCCTTCTTTTTACTTTTAAAATGTATCTGAACATTTCAAATGCATCTGGGAGGCAATCTCGTTCAATCACATGAGTTTCATCCATTGTTTTGTTTTTGCATTTGCAATCTCCTCCTGTGTGGGAAGAAAAGCAGAAACAGTCTCAATATAAGAGCACAATAACAATCATGTTATAACGCTGTGGTATAGCAAGATGAAGCTTGTACATAAGCAAAGCAGTGCAACATAAGCTCTGTCTGCTAAAACTGCATCAGACACCATTTTGCATGCACATGTTCTTGACTTAGGGCATAATGCACTCTTCTAGGTGTGTCTAGTCTTGTAATCATCACAGATTTGCATGTTAGGTGCAGTTTGAATGTACATGTACTTTTGTGTGACTACGTATTTTCCAGATATAGCCAAAACAAATTTCCTCTGAGGGTAAAACAAACAAAACGTGGAATGAGGAGAATGTGCAGATGATCTCTGAGGTAGAATTTAAGGGAAACTTTGACAACAGCAATGCTTCAGTAAATGTGAAAGAACCAACACAGATAAGGGTAAATTGCATCAGTGCTATCATTTCGAGGTTCTTGTGATCAGATTGGGAGATAAGAAGTTAACCAGAAGACACCAGCCGGTAGAAGACTTCATGGTACTGAAATAACAGAGGCCCACTGCACATGATGATGCACAGACAGAGCTTGAGTGCTTTCAACAAGGATCTGAATAACCAGGAATAACCCACATATCATATCACAGTTTAGTGATCAGTAAATTAGTGTTGTACTTACTGCATTCCCACGCATATGCCAGTTCTTTGCTAGGCAGTAATTCGGTTCCAGTTACTGTCAGTGTAACCCTCTGAGTGTAGTCAACCAAAGTGGCAGGAGTAGCAGTTATTTTCAAGTCAACAGAGTCACTAACACTCACATTTTCTGCCTGGAGATGAAAACAGAGTCATTGTGCTGCAGTCATTTGTGCAACAGGCTACATATTTAAAGTTCCCAGATTATTTCTGTTCAAAATGATATTTTACATACTGTATGTTCATCAATGCCCGGTGAAAAGTCACAGTACTTCTGGCAAGCCTCATGAATCATCTCTAAGTCCACATCGACATCAGAGGATGAAAGGCCATTGGTGGCTCTTACGTTCACTTGCAAAGATCCTTTACCAAAAGAGTTCGCGTTTAACCAAATCGGGAACATATCATATATAACTGGTAATTCTTCTTTTTTTTTTATCTTAACAGGAGTATGACTCAAGCTTTAAGTACCTTTAAGTGGGCTGGAGAATGTGTAAGTTTGCAAGCCATCAGCGAGCATGTCCCTGCTCTCCGACAGAGTGTCCTCAGCTCCGGTGAGTGTGAAGAGCAGCTCCACCGGGGCCCCTCGCTCCAGAGAAACGTTAATGATGAGATCAGTGGAGTCGGGACATACGTCTTCCTCGGCAATCACAGAGGCCTGCAGGCCTTCAACGGGATGCAGGAGACACAGCTCCAGATGAGCAGACACCGTGCGGGTTGTGACCCTGTTAGATGCAGCCAAGGTGAAGTTGTGGCAGCCATGACCGAGCTTCTCCACCGTGCTTGCATTCAGGGTAATATTGTGTGGTATGATTCCGCTGCCCACTGACAGATTTGCGACTAAATGGGCTTCATGATGAATTGCGAAGGAAACATTTGTGCCTAGTTACAGAAAATAAGAGAACACAATGATCTTCTTTTTTTTTTTTAAATGGTTTATTAGACTTATTGTCTTGTGCTGCCAGACTGACTCACCTGCCTCCACTGCAAGTTGGATTTGAACTGGAATATTGAAAAGAGCGTTGCATGTAGTGCCACCTGTTGACATATTCTGGCCATTACACATGATCACACTGAAGTCTCCAACTGGCTCCTGAATGGTTATGGACTTCTGAGCTGCGACATTCCAGTCACTGGTAGTGCACTCTACTCCAACCAGGAAGACACCAGGATGTGTGAATTTGTGTATAATTGTGCTCTCCATCCTGCGAAAAAGCAACAGTGTTTGTGATATAAATAAAATACTAAGATCTATATTTGGTCTACTGCAAATCTTTGCTCACTCTTCCGGGCTGTACGGATCAATAGTGTGGCCATCCCCAGCATTCACTCTGCATGTTAAGTTTCCCTGGAATGGATGAAGGAGCCACTTTACGGTAATGGTGACATTATCAAAGACAGCTGCAAGTCTGCTCATCAGCAGCTGAAGCCCTAGGAAGACATCACATCACTGAATTAGAATGGCGGGAACATACAGTCAAAGATTTTTGCACATAACATCATCAGCACTACGGAATCTGTTTTGATCAACTGGTCTTTACAATTTACTAAGTTTAGGTTGATGAGTTTAGTGCAAAAAAGTGTATATAAAATAAGTTAAATTGCGCATCTGACCATTTTTGCAGCGATACTCTGCAGACAGGTAACTTCCCAGCCCCGGACATGGTTCACCAAAAGTGCTCAAATCAACTCCAGCCTGGCAAGCCTGCAGTCCGTGGCAGTAAGCTGGAATAACACATACAGTAAGCTGAGCACAGGGCAATGAAACGCACTTTATTAATTAGGGTTTGCACATTAATGATAAGACTTTGCAGACTAGCTGTTTTTGTAGCAAAGGCAACCTATATTTTGGAAGGCATATTATTTAAACCAGATATTTTAAATACTAGCGTCATTGGAGACTCTTCAAGAAGAGTCTCAAAAATATAAGAAATCATTTTAAATGCCCCCACCCTTCAGAATTTACTGAGACGGGGACAAGTCCAAAAAAGTATCAATAAGTGTTCCTCTATGATCTCTTGAATCTACCATACATGGGATTTAAATCTAATTAAATCTTGGCCAGGTTGTTTTTGGCAAAGATGTTTAAAAAAGCACGCTGCTGTGTTCCTCGTGTCAAATTTCAATATCCTCCTTATGTTTCTACAAGCGTCTGGTGAGACTGGATAATAGCTTTTTAAAGAGGGAGAAGCTTACTAACCCCTCCAGCATAACTAATACTATGAATATGGATGTATATTCACTCTACCCCATATTTCACCTCCAACAGGGAGGGATTACGCTAATTGAGTTTCTGGCAGTATAACCCTTTTGTCTGCAGTCACAGAGTAATAATGGCTTTCGTGTTTTACACAAATCATGAAATAAAAACACAATATGTGTTAAAGTTTTTTTCTTGGCTTCTGGATAATGTTGCTCTGATAAAGTCGGATACTGCACGTATCCGCAGAACTTACCATCCTAAAATGTAACAAGGTAAATAACTTGTCAAGTAAATGACGAGTAGCCCAACCCATTGTAACCATGTTTTATTCTGTGTTTTTTTTTTATCATAGCTGCTATCAAAAGCTAGATCATGTCAATTAAAAAGATATGACTCATTATACCTGTTACATAATCCGTTACATCGATCCAGCTGCACTCTTCATGGGAAGACGCGGGTGAGGGTGTAAGTTGGGATCGGCAGAAGTGGATTGTTTTTCGGCCGTAAAAACTGTCATCAATCTGTATAACTTGACCAGAGCCACACTGCAGTGTAGCATTTTGGCCATCACATGCAATTGATTTTCCAGAATCTGGAGGGAGACAAAAAGAAGAAAATTACATAAGAGAAACAAAAACACAGCATAATTGTATTTTTATATATAAGGTTTTTTAAGGGTGCGTACCAAATTGGCAAATGAAATTGAATTCCTGGCTGCAGTTTTCTGTAGCTTCCCACTGGAAGCCTGAGTGTCTCAGGACATACGCACAGGCTGCTTGATCGTCTGGCAAGGTAACCCAGTTACTGTAACTTACATCTGAGCTGTCCAACCATGCGAGAACACCTGAAAAAGCACAACAATTACGTTTGATAATCAAGCAAAATGCAGCGGAAGTGTTATTACTGCATCCTCATTTGTTTTCTTTCCGGCAGAAAAGAACAGACGGGGTGAATCAAGGGTAAAATCTTGTCCTCTTGTGAAGGGAAATAAACACACCACTGTAAATCAGGCCTTGTGACAGCCATCCTATTGAATAGTTCAAAAGAGTGAGAGTTATCTCCCATTACACCTGCTGGCTGAGATATCCAACTGGGCCACTCTCCCTGCAAATGTCAGTAAACAAACACATCACAATCATTTACAATGCACATGCAAGCTGCCCAGTGAGATAGCAGTAGAGGCAATAATGCCTTCGTTTCTGAAATTTATCGTGCACTTTATGATATAAGCAATGATCACATATACCTCTTTTTTGTCAATAAGTGCACCAGAATACTTCAAAGTTACAGTTTCAAAGAAGTTCTTGTCTGTTATAAAAAAGTAATAGTTTTACCAAATTTTTACAAAACTTTTTTTCTGTTTTGTAATTGAAATGCATGTGGCTTCACAAACAGTTAATAAAGTCATTCAGTGCCTCCTCTCACCCTCAGTGGCAGCAGACTCAAGCGTGAGGTTGGGAGCAGCAGGTGCCACTCCGATCCACCAGTTCCTGTCAGGCTCCAGGTGCTTCTGAAGGAACTGCTGCGTCTCATCGTTCAGAATGAAGGCCAAGTGTCCTCCGCCTCGCTCACACCATCCCTCAGCACTTTGAAAGGATCGCTGCAGGGCCACAAACTCGTAGCACGAGCCGTCAAAAACTTCCTGGTATTCTGGGCAGGATTGAGCTTCGGCATCATCCTTGGCGTGACAACTCCAGCAGAGGAAGAAAACCACCAGAGTGAGCGTAGCTGAAGTAGTTCTTTCCATCTCAGAAGCTGAACACTGTTCAGACTCCCTGGTAGCATCTTGTTTTTAAAGAGTAATGACGTCAGTGGCTCTGACAGGGATGGCTTTCTTGATGGGTGCAGAGATTTGTGATGTGGCCATAATCCTTGGAGTCAAACAAAGCCTGGCAGTGCAGTGAAAGGGGTTAAAAGCTCATTATCAACAGACAGACTGCTCCTCTGTCTCCGTTACTGCAGAGCTTCACAACCTGCGCAGTGAGATAAGCCTCACAGTCAGACCTGATTCCCCTGCACAGAATGCTCAGTATTCTTCAGAGCTGAGATTTTAATTTGTTACTAATCACGCTGATAATGACTCTCTTCTCTTCAAGGGCAAGCATTTACAGCAAAACAGTAACTTTTCTTTTTCTACCTGCTGTGACATGTCAAAATATATTTTGTGGAGAATACCTGGAATTATTTACTTAATGAATAATTAAAGCAGCAATAAACGTAAAAATACAAGAATTACATTTTAGCGTGTGCAACCATGTACATAGATAGATAGATAGATAGATAGATAGATAGATAGATAGATAGATAGATAGATAGATAATTGTATAATTAAATATCTATCTAATATAATTGCTAAATAAAAATAGTGATTTTTTAAAAAATGTATTTATAACCTATAATATGTATACATTTATTTATAACAGTGATAAAATAAAATAATAAAACGTAAGACTGAAAAGAGAACGAGTGGTACGTATGACCTTCAAAGCAATCAGTATTAATACATAAGATATCATCTATTAAAAATAACATTTGTGAAGCTTGTATTCATTCAAAATATTATTTTTTATATTCCTACAACGGTAACGTTAGAAATAGCAACAACAAATGCGCTCAAACGTCTTTTAAACCCCCAAAGTGTTTTGTGACCCGGATGTTTGACGTCATATTTCAGGGACCGCGCTGTCTGAAGACATGACAGTTAAGTGACCGGTGTGTGTGTTTCACAACGCCCCCCGATCAAGCTGCGCCTCCGTTTTCACAATGTTGGCTTGTAGTCGCAGTTTGAACAGCGCTGCGGTGTCTGCGCTCCGTCTTCTGCGCAGCAATCAGGTAAAAACACCTTTAACGGTCCCAGCAGTGCATTTCCGACGGTCGAGCTTTAGCTTAATGCTACCCGCTAGTTTGCAGAAACGATACTGTCTGCGAACTTAAACTCATCTCTGCCTCCCCAGGCTGCCGTCACTGGACAGCTACAAAGACCTCTGTCCACGCAAACCGATGGAGAGGTCCGCATCGCAAAGATCCTGAAGGAGAAGTTCCCTTCAGCCTCGTCACTCAAAGTTGTGGATATATCAGGTAAACACTGGAATGAAATGATCCTGATCCGCTTAACATGTTACTGGGGACGGGAGTAGATAGCACGGTTGACACGTGGGAAATGTAGCAATACAAAACACTTGGTTCATACACAGTGGGGACAGTGACAGTCCTTCTTAAGTGTTATGTTTACATTTTTAAGGTTTCATCTACTATGCAGCTGCCACATGAGAAATTGCTGACAGGCAGTGACAGTGCTAAAAGCAAATACATCACCAGATTGACAGGTTTACATGTTTTTCTTTCTTCCCTTATCAGCAACACCGTTATTTCTTTTTGCCCTAAGAGCTCTTCAGGACCTGCTGGTTTTTACTCCGGTTGGCAGTATTTGGTTGGTTTATGTTGTGCAAAAGTGTTAAATCACTTTTCTCTTACTTAAATGTACACAGAGGCTAATTACTTACACCTGGTTTAACAAACAAAGTTGAAGAATCCATCATTGTGATACCCACTATCTCTAATTTGAAGCTTTTTGAGTCAGCTAAGTCAAAAGACCCTCACAGGGATGCAATCCAAGGGAAAATTAAAGGATTTGTAAGCATAACGTTTTCAGTGTTAAATGTACCATTTGTTTTATTTTATTTATTTTTTTGCTTATTGTTTTTGCTTGGTCCTAATCTGCTGCCAAGTCTGTTATAAATTGATGGTACCACAAATAACAGCAAACAGATTAAAGTATTTGTAGCCCTTTTATTACCAAGAATAATCAGTCATTAAAATTGACTTCACCTTAATCTGGTCACCCACTAATAATACCCTCTTCATTAGGCTGTGAGACAATGTTTGAGTTGATTACATTGATTATACTTATAACTCTAATGAACAACACAGAGAGCAAGCAGAGTTATAAAATGGATACATTAAGTCAAAATTCACAAAAATAATTGGTTTTCTGTGTTATTACTCTTAACTTCTTTGTAGCAATAGTGTTGCCCTTTTCTGACAAACTTTTTCTTTTGCTTATATTGTTGTATTGTTTGTCACCCACTCAAAAAGACTTAAAGACTCCAATGATGCAGTAAAAAGCTCAGGTTAAGTCTGTAACTGCCTTCATCATACCTACCAACTTCATGTGGCTTTAGGTTCGCAGAGTCAGCTAATGCAAAGAAATCCCAGCTATGTTGAACTTGCCTGGTAGGACATGTAGGTCTTCTCTAAAGCTGTGCATTTGAACTAAAGGAAACTCTGAAAGTCAAGGAAGTAAGCAAAAAAGCAAAGCGAGTCATAAGATTCTCTGTTTCTGTGCTGTTATTAGGGGGCTGTGGGGCCATGTATGAGATCCACATTGAATCCAGGGAGTTCAAAGGAAAGAGGACTGTTCAGCAACACCAGCTAGTCAATCAGGTAAACCCCTAGAGACCTCGTCTAAACTGATACATTCTAGTATTACATGAATAATAATAACTCAATCTGAATGTTCTCAGTTTGAATATTTGATATGTTTTCTCTGTTCAGTTGTGATTAAAATGTTGATTTATGAGATTTGAAAATAAATTCAGTTTTTATTTATTTACATTATACAGTTTTACACAACATTTTTAAGGGAGTTTCTATAAAAAAACATTCGTAATTTAAAAGTATTTGCCTTTTTAAATCTTAAATTGCTGATGTTTCATTTAGTCTGTGTTGAACCTTGTATGTGCTTGTGTTATTTATTTATTTATTTTAAAGATTACATGAAACGCTACACATATAAAGTATAATTTACATCATGGAGCCCAGCTTTCAAAAACGGATATAAATGTAATGCTGTCTGTGAAGCTGGATTTAATGTGTTTAGCGCCATCTTCTGTCAGTATGGAACGTGACATCACTGGGGTGGTTGCAGCTAATAGCCTTACATTAGTTTATGTTCGCTAACTAGTGACACAATCATGCTCACTTTTCTGCTGCCCCTGACTGTAACAATGAGTTTTATGTTAAGAAACCAAGAATATACTGTCCACTTTTACCATCTTGTCTCTAGCAGTATTTGGCTCCACGTTAGTTGCACTGAAAAAGGGAAACTCCAGCCCTTAGCTGTAGTGTCCGGGTTTGTAAAGCACTCCATGATATAAACTGGCCTTTATAGATCTATGTCCTCTTTAATGTCTGTCCTCTTAGCTTCAATTAACAAAATCTTGTAGGTGTTTATATTTGCAGTATTTGATATTTTAATCACCGGTACTATGTATGTCTTGTCCTCCACAGGCACTCAAAGATGAGATTCAAAACATGCACGGATTGCGAATATTCACCGATGTCCCTAAACATTAGGAGAAGTCCTCTCATTTCTGACCCACAAACCTTTCCTTTGTTCACCCTCTGTAGTATGAATGCACACCGGGGGGGGGCTCTTATGTACTAAAGTAATTCTGTGACATAGATGTTAATGTACCAGTGGCAGAAACACACAGGACCTTATCTGTAGCAGTTACACACTGATAGTGTGGATCATGTACTACTTGTATGATCACTGAGTGAGTTATCATGTACTCTGACATAATATATTGAACCAATGAAAGCTGTGATACGCACAAAATAGCTTGCTAAATTGTTAGCAAAGTGTCATGTAGGCTCTTCCCATTGTGGGGTCTCAGGGCTGATGGTGATGCTGGTGTAATAATGGTGGAGAATATGTACACTCTCTATTTTTGACTGGGGATGGATCTGTTTATGGAGCATTAGTTTGCAATGTCATTAACATTGACCACAGTCTGTGTTACTGTCGAGCTAAAGATGATTAATTTCTAAATTGGTTACTGGCATTGGATTGTACTTTGCTCCTGCGTTTATGCTACCCTTTACCTTCTGATGTACCTTGCAATAAAAGGAAGCTACTCTTGTCGACTGTTTTGTTGTTTGTTGCTTAAGTTTAGAAAAATATCTATTTATGTTAAAATCACTATTACTGTCCATTAAATTGTAATCTAATGTTAATCACGCTGAGGATTAAATGTGAAAACATTTTTTTCATAATAAAAGTCTTATTTTTTAGGTTGCATCCGTCTGACATACAAATTCATAAACAAAAACATTTTAATTATCTCAAAAGCTTTAAATACAAAAGCCTGTTACCATCACTGAGGGGAAAAATATCTCAAAAATGTTGGTCATTATCTAAAAATCTTGACTTACCAATGGCAGAAAAAAAGAAAACGAAGACAATTGAACATTTTGAGTTTTTGATCTGAGAATTATGAATCTAAAAAATAATAATAATAAAAAATAATAATAATACAAATATGCCAATATTTTGCCTTGCTTATGAATAAGTCAATTTTGACATATTTGACAGTTTTTGTCTTTTATTTTTTTATTTTAATATATTGTAATTGAAACGGCGTTTAGTCCTGTTTAATGCTAGTTAATTTAAACAGACAAATTGATGGATGTAAAAGAATATGAATTTATATAGATGTGTATTAATATGTATCCAAATTTTAAAAAAAAAATAGCCTTGAAGAAACCTATACAAGTAACGATTTTATTATTTTAAAACAAATTATGCAACTGGACACAAACATGCATGCATGCCATGAATGATTGTTGTTAGTTAATTCTTCCAGGTTTGTTTGTTTTGTTTCCTCTGGCCTTTTTTTTTTT
>VUQR01019039.1:17805-37412 GCA_015108515.1 Hemichromis elongatus | reverse complement strand
TATATATATATTTATATATATGTATATGTATATATAAGTATAAGTTTCGTATAAGTTTATATATATATCTATCTATCTCTCTCTCTTTCTCTCTCTCTCTCTCTCTCTCTCTCTCTATATATATATATATATATAATATATATATTATATAAGTATAATAAGTATAATAAGTATATATAAGTATATTATAATAATAAGTATATTATATTATTATAATAATAAGTATATTATATTATTATAATAATAAGTATATTATATAATTATATAATATAAGTTTCGTATAAGTTTCTTGAGTGCTTAGTAAGACTAGAAACCTTTTATATAAATGCGTCCATTCCCTAAATCCCTTGTTTGCTCTGTCAAAAGTGGAATACTACATTAAAAAGGCAATCTGCAATAAAATATTCAATCTGTCTATAGCTTCAAATCGATTGAAATTTGCCAAAAATCTGTCCAAATCACTTTTCTGCTAATCATTCCATCAAGGCTAAATGTTTCAGCTTAAATCTGTGTTTATAATCAGCTGTTCATTTATAAGGCAAAATTCAAATAATTTACTGGTTCTAATGAACAGTCTTTAAATCTCTGCATGTTTATTAGCTGAAATGAATATTTTTAACTTTTCCTTTGTTCTTGGTGTTTTAGGATTTCTCCAGAGGGAGTGGACATTGTGCTTGACTGCCTATGTGGGGAGAACACAGGCAAAGGCCTGAGTTTGCTGAAGCCGCTGGGAACCTATATCCTCTATGGTGGGGATTATATGTATTCCTTTACTGTGCAAAAATGTATTGATTCAAAGTCAAAATAACTACATTTAAAATCTCACTTCAAACACTGAGAAGTACAGTCTTACTCTCAAATCAAATTCCCTGGCCCAAAAAAGCAGTCTGGCACAAACGCAGAGATTTTTATACCAGTTTGCATGTGGATTAAAGAAGCTTTAGAGGTGCTTTTAGGTGGATTTTGTTACTTTTGCACAGAGCCCGAGTAGCTGTTTTACATTCCTCATGCTAATCTATCTGTCTTCTGGCTGCAGCTTCAATTTTTACACACACCCATAAGAGTGGCACAGATCTAGTCGCAAAATAGTGAGTGTCATTTGAATAATATATACTTCAGAGCCTGCAAATTGAATGTATTGTCCTTCACAGCAACCAGTCTTATCTGGTCTCCGTTAATTACTTTAGCTTCTGTCAAGCCTCATGAATCAAGTAACATGATTACAGGGAGATTAATTCATTATCTGTAGCCATACTCAAAATGTGCAAAGGCATACTTGCACAGATCTAAAGGGCTAAAGGTGCCAGCTGATCCTCCCCCACTCTCCCTTCATGCTTCATGGCTGCCAATTATTGACTAGTCACTTCTGTCCAGTATACAGAAATCCTTTTATTTTTGTTTTTTCAGGCGCGTCAAACATGGTAACTGGGGAAACAAAGAGTTTCTTCAGCTTTGCAAAATCTGTGAGTCAGAGATGCAGTCTATCATCAATATTTGAAAGGAACCTGCACCCTGTAACTGCCCAATCAATTATAAGTCATAGGAAATGAAACACACGCACACATCCGTCACTCTCGTTTGCTTGTTTATTTGTTTTTACAGTGGTGGCAAGTGGAGAAGGTGAACCCTATTAAGCTATACGAAGAGAACAAAATCATAGCTGGATTTTCGCTCCTCAACCTGCTCTTCAAACAAGGGAGATCTGGCCTCGTGAAATCAGTGATGGACAAACTCCTGTGTCTGTATGAAGAGAAGAAGATCAAGCCTGTAGTGGACTCCCTCTGGGCGCTGGAGGAGGTAAGAACCTGAAGTAATCAGAGGGTTTAAGACACAGAAATCGATGAAGATCAAATTAAAAATGACCTGGTCACGCTGGCGATGCGATCCAAGATGCCAGAAAAGATTTTAAGAAGAGTTCGTTTAAACATCCTGGACAGAATATAATCTGTTGTTTGTCGCTGCTGCATCTGTGGAACGTTGTTAGCCGTCCTTGGACATTCTTTCACAGATAGTGGGTAGGTTGAATCTTCCTGTTCAACTATTATTTCACACCCACACAAAAAGCCCAAGGCCAAAGGCCATACATCAATGACTTGACACTCAATATCTACAGACTCTTTAAGTCTTCCTACAACTGTGATCATACAGTTTCTCAGGAACCTTTGTGCAGTAGATCTATGCTTCCTCTAATAATTTGATATTTACATTAAGCGATCTGGATCAGGCTTTTCCTGCACTGTGCAATGTTTACAAGGGATTTGAGTTCAGGTGAACATCACTTGTAAATGAAGATCAGACCAGACTCAAACACACTCACACAGGCAATTTTACAGACAGATGAATATTACAGCATCTGTGCTCGATTTCCTCTTTTTACTTTGTTCGCTCTGCTTGTATTTTTACAGGGGTATTTGTGGCTCACATCGCTGTTGGTACGTAAGCCTAATGGAAAAGTACCAATTTAAAAGAGTGTACCTGTGCTACTTACAGGTTTGTAGCTTAAATCCAAGCTACAGAAAAATCACCGGCATTGTAATGCAGTCCTTTTTTTTAAAGCAAGTTTGCTAATTGGGGGATTTAGTTATCCAAGCATAATCATCTTTTCTGTTTATTATAATGGTCCGAAATTACAGAAAATGCACTGATTTGTTCTAAACAAGGTAACACACTCTCACTAATTTAATTGTATGCAGGGCTATCCTGCTTATTCATCCACCTAATCCCCATATTTAGCCATAACCTCTTGCTTTATATTTGTGATCCCACCTCTGATGTCCACGTGTACCTGCATGGGATACAGTAAAACGGGGACTGGAGTAAGACAGAAACCGTTCTGTTTTTTTGGTCTGTAGTTAAATGAAACACAAAGATTGGCACAACCATGGCCCATCGCCACAGCTGTTTTCTCTTATTTGCTTAATTAAACCATTTGCAAACAAGGAATGTGTGGGCTGTACAGATGGTGGTTGATTTATTCATTTAGCTGCACCTGTGGGGCGGAAAAGCTGCACTTTTAATATTCTTGTAGGTTAATGAATTCGGCAGTGCTTTGCAGCTCTGATTGACTTACCTCTGCACCATTTCAGACCCAACAAACGTCAGAATAAATGAAGAACCTTCAGCTGGGGACTTGAGACTAAATGAACTGGTTTTTGTATAACGCATTTCTATTCAAAGCCCTTTAAACAACAGGTATCATTTAAACGGGCCTCTTTTTCAACGTCTAACTTTCACTCTAACATAATGGGAGCAACCCAAGAATATTATAATATGCAGAGTGTAGCAGGCAGTGATTGAACTACCAACCTTCCAATTAGTAGACAATCTGCTCTTAGCCATGGCCATCCCAGTCCACTGATATTCTGGTTACTGGAAAAAGAAGCAGAAAGTTTATCCTTGGACTTTGTTTCACTCTGAAAAATACCTCAGGAATTTAGATGAAAGCAGAGGCAGTGCAAGTAATAATCACAAAAAGCTTACTGTAAGTTATTCTAGACTCTGTTTACAGTCGGAGAGATATTTTTGTGAAATGATTTCTCATGGGAAACTTTCCATGTACTGTTGTCATTACTTTGGCAGATTGTTCAGGCTATTCACTGGAACCATTGCCCATGAAGAATCTCATTAGAAGGGAGGATAGCGTGGGATGTAGTGTCAGGGGCACAGCTTGCCTCAGTTGTTTATATGCCTGGAAGTAGAGGTTAGTTTACATGCTGACCATAGCAACCTTTCTTTCCAGAATGAGAAGTTAGACAATATGCATGACTGGGACAGAATAATGGGAGTTTTTCTAATCGCTGTTAGTTTCAGTCAGGAAAATATTATACAGTGTCTAAGCTAAGCTGTTAAGAATCCTGATAAAACAAAACTGAACCCATGTTACATGATTATTGGTCATTATGCACAGAGACCAAATTCACTCAAAACATAAGCAGAATTTATCCAACCCCCAACCTCTTCTGGAAAGTTGCTACCTAACAGCACAGTACTGTACAAGTTTATGACCCAGTTTTCCTTTGGCTTGATTTCTGCTATTTGTTTAACAGTTGAATGCCTGTGACACAACAGGTTCCAGACAAAGGCATACACTCAGCTGCATCTGTGTGAATGCATGATATGGCATTGCAGTCTGATTTTATTTTTGCCCTTTTGTAAATAACACCATGCCTAATAGAATTAATTCTTTAACCTGTTAAGTAGCTGTCACAACAAAAGAAGTAATGATGACTGGATGGCCTATCAGTCGTTCATGAGCTTTGTTTCTGGTCTCCTCTTGCTTGCTGGATGGCAACACATAACATTTTGTTTACAGCCACTGATGATGTGCACAGGGATTTCTCTGCACCAGTCCGCTTACCTCAGTCTACCGACATTACGCACCTTATCTCTGATTTTCTTTAGCTGGCTATAAAGATCACACAGACCTAAAAGATTCTGACTCACTGTCTTACTCAGTTTTGCTCTCCTAGCAGGAGCGCTGAAGTGAGGGGTTTTGCTGAATTTGAAAGTGTCATGGTATTTTTCCACAGACAGCCGAGTGGCAGAAGCCTCATCCTCATCTAAAGATATTTTAAGAGCCCTATCATGTTGATACTTGATATCCCGTATCAGTGAAACAGGTTTAATCTACAGTGTAGTGCACAGTATCACATTTTATCTCTGAAGACAGCATAATGTGTGGTATAGATAGACGTAGCTGCCTAATTGAGTTTGAAGTCCTTGGTTCAATTCTTAGATGTTTTGTTCTATATTTTTAATTCTATCCACTGTAGTTATTGAATGTGGGGAAAACAGTGAGCCTGGTAATTAGGAGGTGTGGTCTGAGATTTTATTTATTTTGCAGAAAGTGACTAATACTTTTGCAGTGTAGAATAAACCATTTCTGTATTAAGCCTGCAGAAAAGGTTATTCTTCATGTATCTGTTATTAGAACCCACCCTGCCAGATTTTCAATCCAATCTCTTGCTATAGATCTTCTTGCATCAGTGAGGTGTTCAGCGTGATGTCAAATATCAGCCAGCAGAGTGAGTCAGCATCATTTCGCCAGCGTTAAGGCCATTAACTTTCCTCGCACAGGAAGCCTGTGATATAGCTGTGCTAAAAATGGATCCAATGTCTACAATCTGCAGAAAATTATTGATTCTTTTTGTAGTTTTGAGATTTTATTAGCAGGTGTTTGTTTTTTTTTTAATCTAATTTTTCAGCAGCCTCTCTGTTACAGATAGTTTATTTTTAAGCCAGCTTTTTTTTTTTTTACATGTTGAAACTAAGAACTGCGTTGCTTTTTAAGAAGAGGTTAAGGTTATGTTTTGTTCTCAGGTAAAAGAGGCGATGCAGAGAATTCATGACAGAGGCAACATAGGAAAACTCATTCTGGATGTTGAGAAGTCTCCCACCCCTCTGGTAAGAAGGGCTTTTCTGTAGCTATATAGACATTTTTTCTTTAACAGGTGACAGACTGCATACCTAAACAGACGTGGCTGTTAAGAGTTTTAATTCCTTCATATTGATCGGTCTTGTATTTTTTTTTATGGTTTACGATTTTGCGGTCAAAGCTTCAAGCCTACTGTAGTTTATGTAGCATTATCTGCAATTATTATTGCAATCTGATAAATATGAATTCCAAGTCCAAATTTTTAACAAAATTTATAATGAAACTGATCTTTTAGAAATGCAAAAGGTATTCTTCTCACAGCTCATTTTCTAGCTGACTTACAAAGGGGCATTTGTAGTAGAACAGTATATATATATTTGACTTTAATTTGTTGACAGAACATTTTCTGCTCATGTCAGGATTGTAAGAGCTGGATTTCCTCCTGTCCTCTTTATTTCCATTGTCATCTCAGCCCATCCTCTGCCCATTAGCAGAGTTCGCTGTGTGATTTGATGTCAGCTCGCATTTATTTTCCCCTCTGTTTCCACTAAACGGTTAATGGTGGCAGTAAAAAATGTTTTATCTGTAGATGGCCAATGACAGCACAGAGACCAGTGAAGCAGGAGAGGAAGAAGAGGAGCCTGAGGGAGACAACGACAGCAAGGAGCGAATGCCTTTTATCCACTAAAACCCACTGCAGCACACCTAGAGACACTGGAGAGGCAGCACAGTTTCACCAGAGCAACACAACCCCACTCGTGTGTGTTTTGTGTGCATGTGCTGTATGCATGAATGTATGTATGTGCAGTATACTTTAGTGCCTCTTGTCTGTTTCCTATTATGTATCAATTGATTAGTCAAAGCAAAGGATAGGATGCCACAAAGTGCAAGAGCCATTTTCAACACAGTGTTACATTGTACTATGCTGTACTATGAAGTAATTACATGCTAGCCAACAATATGAATAGGTTTGTGTTCACTTTATAGCAGATTATAACACCGAATCGCATAAGCATTTAAACCTGCTGACCTACTATTCTCATTTTATGATTAGCACCCCATTAAATAGATTAAGTAAAGCGCTTAAGTGTCAAATAGTAACAAGGAAAAACGTCTAAATATTTCACAGCACCGGAAAAAAAAAAAGCCCAGCTGTGAGAATTAAGAGCAAACAGCTGAAATAGGTTTGAGAAAGTGACCGCCGTTCTGATCAAGGGAGTGCGTCCCTTTGTTGTGTTAACTAATATGTAAGCCAGGAGAGGCAGAAAAGACTGAGTGTAGATATTTGCATGACATTTTATGCTAATGTGCCAACCTTATATTATGGGATCACCAGTGCCTTTGAGCTACAAACAAGTGTTAAATACTTGAAATGTATTCCTTATGTGCAGTTCACATTGAACAAACAAACAAAAACTTATTTTTAGGTGGAAAATGAAGTTTAATCTGTTAAAAGAAAATCCTCACTGGATCGTGTGATAAGAGGGATTTGGACTTATTTTTCCCACTGAACTGTATATTCAGAACTTACATAATGTGTAACACCGCGATTGTAAAGCTTATTGTTTCCAATCAGAAAAACATGGACAGTTTTGTAAACACTTCAGTAGAACAGGACAAATTTCAATTTATATCTGAGTCAAAATCCTGTTTGTTCTTGAGCATTAAGTAGTTAGTCGGACTCAGACTGCAGTTTAAGGTATTTAGTCTCTAGTTTGCCTGTCTGACCAAAGTTGTTTACTTGCTGGTGCCTCACAACAAAAGTGCCGTAAAAATCCATAAATGACGACGTATTTTTACAGTGAGCTCGTGTATGAGGCTGATTTACGTTTGAGGAACACTGTGCATTGCTTTAGTTAAGCATGGCAAGCTCTGCTTTTACTCTGCAAGAACACCCACCTACTCAGACGATTTTATTGTTTAAAGTTGAAAGAAATCTGCTACACTTCTCTAATTACGCTGCCTTGCTTACTTGGTGTGTTTCTATTGGCTAGCTGTCTAAATTCTTCATCGTTTTAGGCTCATCTACAAAAACAACACAGGAAGTCAGTGTTTTGTAATTGAAAAAAGTATAAACTAGTAAATGTGTAGCTTTAAAGTTAGGAGTAAAAACTGCATGCTTTGAATGTGATAAACAGTGAAAAGAAAATGGTCAATGGGTTTTCTAAAGTGATCAGACAAATTATTTCCTAGACTTGAAATTTAGGGGGTTATTTAGACAAGTTGGGGGAAAAATTGATGCCTTCAGTGTCCCTGTTAGTGTCTGTGTGTGTGTGTGAGAGAGACAATTGTATGTGTATTCATATTGCCTTGTTTAAGAAAAAAAAGAAAAAAAAGTGTACAACTTGTTCAGCACTGTAGTGTGTTCACAAAATTCCTCAAACTATGGTTTACCTGTGATATATTTTTGTCACATTTTTGTGTTCTTTCTTTGAGCGTTGCTCTGTTTACTTGAATAAATTTATCTGCAAAGCATTCTTTTTTGACTCATTGGTCAGGTGCTCGTTAATGTAAGTATCTAATCAGCCAATCACATGGCAGCAACTCCATTCATTTAGGCATGTAGACATGGTTATAATGGTGAACATGGTAATTTAAGTGACTTTGAACTCATGCTTTTTGGTCAAATATGGTTTAGGTGATGTCAGATGAGAATAACTGATTCCAACTAGTATGAAGAAGAGCATCTCTGAATGTCCACAATACAGACTGGGAGCCACTCTTGTCAGCTAAGAACAAGAAACTGAGGCTATAGTTCACATAGGCTCACTAAAATTGGACAATGGGAGATTGGAAAAATCTTTCCTGGTCTGACGAGTCTTGATTTCTGCTGTGACATTTGAAGGGTAGGGTCAGAATTTGGTGTAAACAGCATGAGCACACCATGAAACAAAGCTCAAATCATTTTATCCTGGTTTCTTGAAGCATTTAAGTCTAGCTTACAAATTCTGGACTTAAATATTATGTCATAATGAAGGCTGGAGCGAGGACCCAGACACAGACAAGAAAACAAAAGGAGATGAAAGTGGGATATTACTGCCTGATACAAAAGTCCAAAATGAGAAGAAGTTAAAAAAAAAAACAAAAAAACAAGTAAGCAGTGAACCAAAGAGGAAATTCATAAAGAAGTTAACATAGCAAACAAAGATGCACACACATACTGAGAAAGATGAACACGCAAAGGTTATACACCATCGGGTGTAACAGCTGAAACTAATTAAGATAGGTGAAGACAGTCAAGGTGGGGCTGAGAATCACAAAAGAGAAAAAAAAACAGCAAGTAAAAAACACCTTGAAAGTAAAACAGGAAGTAACCAGATGACCGAGACGAAGATAGAGGTACGCAAGAGGGGGAAAGAAACTTACAGGGAAAACACATGAGAGATGGCTATGAAATCAAAGCAGGGACTACACTCAAAATACTAAAACTTGTGATATACCAGAATAGAAAAAGGAAGAAAAAAAATCCCAGAAGAACAAAACAAAAACTGAAACATAATATCGAATTATTTTAACTAGGAATCTGAAAACATATAGATCTCAGAGGAGGACAATGGAAACATGCTTGTGTCTAATGACGATGGCCATCGAACATTACTCAGTTTCATGTTGTCTTGGGCTGTGATGCCCTCCCTGCCGACTCTGATTGGTCAGAATCAGGAGTGCACTCTGGGCAAAACTGCTGCAAACGCTGCCTTATTTGAAGATTCCTACACATTTAGTCTTGAGCAATGAGCAGCTATTAGATAAGTCAGAAATAACCAGCTACATAGCTGTCTGTTTACCTTTGTGTTTGATCTGCATCTTCAGTGTGCCTCAAGCGAGGAAGAAAAAAGTGCAAGCAGAGGTTGCATTAGAACATCATACATTAATGCGCTTACACAACTTTATTCGTGGCACGGAATAAAGTTGTGTAACGAGTCAACAACGAGTCTATAAAAGCTCATTTTGTAGGCTTACTTGTTTCTCACACGTTCAGAGCATCATGTTGACACGCATGCGTTTATATGTATTACATTTCCTAAAAAATAGTTGGAATACATTATTCCAGATAATTTTTCACTCAGTGGGTGGATGTATTATATAAAAAAACAGTTTGAGGATCTAAAATAGGAAAACGTGCTTAAACTGGTTTTGACAGTTGTATAGCTGTATTGAGCAAATATGCCCAAGAGGTTGTTTTTTCTTATTTAGCTCCCACTCCCATCTGTATACATCTCCCTCTAAAAATAACTCGCCTGCATTAAAGCTGTAATCTGGACTTCTACTAGTAGCCTTATATTCAAATATTGCGTAACTGTCCCTGTGATTGAAACATTGAATGCATGCCTAGAGCTAGGCTGTATTTATGTAGCAGAAATATTTAGTTGCTAAAAATTTATTGCACTCATTGGTTAAACTTTTCCTGAGCACAATGATAATTCAATGCACTGCTAGGCTGCATCATTTGACAGTTATGAGATGGTGTACATTTTCCAGTCTCAAGTTGAATACATCCAAACTTAACATGTGAAGAGAGGAAGAACACACTGTAGTCAGTGGATTTCAGGTTTGTTTGTGAAATGAAAGTGAATGCTGCTTAGCGCACCTTGTCCCAAGTAAATATTTATCTAAAAATAACTCGAAACAAGGAAATCATTATTGGTCTCCACCCTTTTTACCTCCCTCACCTCCTCCTGATGTTTGGGCAAAAACAAACACATTTAGAGCCAATACAGGGAAAGGCATACAGAGAGTCTGTATATATTGAGCAACCTGCAGAGCTTTTGGTCCCTTTCACAGCAGCACAACGTGGGCCACTGTGTGCTGTACGCTGGCCGCAGACATGGCACGCCTGGCCCTCTCTGTCTTCCTCCTCCTCAGCTTCTCCTTGCTCCACATCTGCAACAGCGGTCCGACTCGCACCAGGAAGGCTGTTTCACCTCACCAGTCTGGAGGTAATTGTAAAGTCATACCAAATTGTGGCTTTATCTGACTTGTGTGTGTGTGTGTGTGTGTTTTTAATTGTTTCCTCCTTGTGCAGCTGCAGAGGGGGATGATGTGATGTCACAGCTTCAGAGGTTGTGGCAGGAGGTGAATTCACTGAAAGAGATACTGGCACTGCATACAGGTATTAATGAGAGCTTTTCTGCATTCCAGATTAAGTAATATAAATGTTACTTCAACAAAACGACCAAGAGTGTGAACAGTGCTGCATTTATAACTTAATAGTCAGACTGATTCTGTAATCTGACGCTCATTTCATATCAACTATAAGAGGAAGAAAAAAAATAATTGAGATGCGTTCACAACATACCACAATAATGTGTAAAATCCATCAGCTGCTGCTTAAGTGCTAATCTTTAAATTCATTATTTTGTCAGACACTGGAGGTGTCATTGAAAGTTCTTGAGTCTCTTGGGCAGGGGTTTGAAGGTTTTCCACCTATTTGATTTCAAAATATGATATCTGCGCACAGTACTGGATTTTCTGTGGCTGAGAAGAAGCTGCTGAGGATGCTGAAAAGCAAATTCTTCTTTAATCAGGTAGAGGTCTAGTTAGAGTGTAATTATTTTAGTGTTTAGCTCAGATATACTTGTAATTATTATGTAACTGCACGTTTTCCAGATTCTTACCATTTAATTTGTGTATAATAATAATAATTATGAACTACTAATACTAAAAAAAATAATTAACAACAACAACAACAATAATAATAATAATAATAATAATAATAATAATAATAATAATAATAATAATAATAATAATAACGAGACTAAACCTTGTTAGATGTGTTACCTGGGTGTGACATGGTTAACTGTAACACAGGTGACATTTCCTTCGCTTTATGTCTTTGTGTGCTCACTGCTAACATGTCATCTAATTTCATCAGTTCATGTTCAAATAAACTTTGTCCAGGTTTTGATAAAAATAATATTTATGCAAGTAAACAAGAACATGTTGGTAACACAGTTAATGAGAAATGAACCCTCTCAGTTTTCACATAATAATACTGAATAAATGCTGAAGAAGTTAACTTAACACACTTCATTTAAAATTCCCTCAGCAGAAGGAATTGAAATCTTTTGGTGCTCGTTACTGCAAACTATTGATGACTTGTAGGCGAATTGTCAGTGGGTCAGGGATTTCTTGAACACAAAGAAAATGATTTAATGCAAATTCATGGGTCAGAAGAGACTTTGAAGATATAAAAATTAAATTAATACACAAACTCATGTAGCCTAGTTAATTTGAGAGTTACCAAACTGGACAGAACCAAAAAAAAAAGCGAATTCTAGTAAAGTATACCAATTTTCTGCCAAATAAATTATGAAAACTGTTGACTTTGACTTTTCTTTTTTATTTAAAGAGAAATTTGCCTGAATATAAAATTGATCATTTCTTGAAATTAATATATTATGAAACTGAAAAATACAGCCTGTGGACATGAAGCTTACCCCAAATTTAGAATGAACCTTATGCCAACTCATCAGTAGAGGGCAGCAACACTCCAAGAAGCCATTAAATGCAAAGTGACAGGTTCACTTGCACACTGCATGATGGTTACATGAATAGTTCTTGCAATGCGTTACATTGCAAGAACTATTCATATAGCCATCATGCAGTGTGCAAGTCGGATGGGACTAGTTTATAGTGTTACTTTACCATGCATTAACTCATGAAGTAAATGCTTTGTGTTTTCAGTGTGTCTCCGGGGCAATAAAGTTCATAGAAAGTGTTATCTTACAATTGAGGAACCCAAACATTACCATGAAGCAAATGAACACTGCATTGCACAAGGTGGAACTCTCGCAACACCACGGGACATGTTGGAAAACAATGAACTGAGAGACTATGCAAAGAGGAGTGCCACAGGGGCCAAGGACTTCTGGATCGGTGTGGCAGACATAGTGAAAGAAGGCCAGTATGTCGATGTCAACAGCCAGCCAGTCCGCTTCTTTAACTGGGATCGCTCCAAGAAGCAGCCCACAGGAACGAAGAGGGAGAGCTGTGTTGCTCTTTCAGTGGCTGCACAAGGAAAGTGGTATGATGAGGTGTGTCGCAGCCTGAAAAAGTACATCTGCGAATATGTCATTCCCTGAAGCAAGAAGTGGAAAGAAGAAATTGAATAAAAGGATTTTGACAATTTGATCATCACTGATGCAGGTTTATTTGACAAGAACTGTGCAAAATCTCTGTGGTTATTAATTGGGTTCTAAAACAATTTTAATATTCAAAATAGTAACTATAAGTGGATTTTATATTTCTCTGTGATACAAGAACTTTATCTTCACATGAAGCAGTTCCCAGTGGCACAGACATTGACTGAGCAGAACATGAAATAAGAAATTATGAGTGAAATTTCACCAAAATAAAACAAAAATGTAAGCTTCTGTTGTTTTCTTGCAATGTTTTCATTTCACCATTATTTTTCTACATTAGGTTTAGTTTATTAATCCCTTCAATTTACACTTTACATTAATGGAACTGCATGCATAAATATGAGAAAATTCCTCGGTGCACACTTCCACTTCTCATGAAATATTTTTGACTGTGTCAGTGTGAAACTGCAACGAAACCCACAAAATGATAACATTTTGTTTTATCATTTTGTGAGGGACCCTTGTTGCACAACAGTTATCAAATTTACTGACTAAAAAAAAAAGTAGCACATGCAGTTCTGAATGGTGAGTAACGTTTAAACATTTCTTATCTATAAGAGGCCTGAGCAGCATAGAAGGGCTCTGATAAAAATGGAGATGCAAGTTCAATTTTGCTCAGTTTTTTTCAAAATTTTTATTTTTAAAGTTTTCTTTGGGCGTGCAAAAATCGAAAGTGTCTAAAGCTTGATTTAAATTGAGTATTATCATATAATGTAACTATGAGAAACCTGCTAGTATCTCTAGAACTTGAGATAGATTAAATGCTATAATGACCATAGATCATCATTTCACCCCTAGTATCAGTCTTGTAACCCCAGCTCAGTGGATGTTTTTCTGTATGTACTGCAGGCACCAATGTCCACTATTTCTGTTATAATATTACATGACTTCATCTTTTTTTCTTTTTTTAAAAAAATATAGGGTTCTATTTTGGTGGAGTAAATGCTAGCCTACCCACCAACCCAGACGCAACTGTATATTTCGCACTAAAATACAGACTTTTACCACCTGACCTTTCTTTGGAACGTAGGAGGAAATCTGGATCACCAAAAATAAACTCAAACCAGCACGACACATGCAGTGACACAGAACTGAGCTGTTATCACACCTTGAACCTTGCGAGGCAACAATGTAAAATATTTACCGCTGTTTGCTCTGAATTGCTGCTGCCACACTGCAGTGCAGAGTGCAGATGTCTGGTTATAGGAAAAATATTTTTGGTAATCTAACTACAAACCACCAGTTTAATAATCTACAGATGAGAGTTCAGCAGCTACTGTGTAACTTGTGCACTACATCTGCTCTTCAGTCACAGCTAGTTGAGATGGTGACTACAAACCGCAGGCCTAGGAAGGGACATTTATGTCTCTCTCCCTCTTTTCATGCTAACTCTTCTTTATAAGCACCTATATCCCTTCCCACAATAAGCTATTAAAAAAAATGATGAATTAACATCTGCGGTGTATGGAGACAGCTTTATTACACTTCTAAAAGACAGCCCCAGGCAAAAACGAGCAGCTGGGACACCTGTTCCTCCCCTTTTTCTGTTACTGAGTGCTGGCCACAAACTGATATGTACCAACCCATCCATCCATCCAGATTAGAATGGTGTGTCAGAATATGATTGTAGCATATTTATTCATGTATGCATGTTTCTTATCTAGTTTCCTAGTAAAGTGAAAGGCAGGGTATACCAGAGACAGGTTGCCGTAGTTTTGCAGGGCTGCTATGTTGTATTTCAATTAAACATAAATGTATACATGCCAAATACATCACCAGACATGTATACTAAGCATGTGCCTCGTGACTTTTTGTTGTCATTGAGCTCCACCAAGGTTGGGCAATTCATTTTCCCAAGGAGCCACATCAGTAATCTTAACTCAGTTCTACTCATTGTTAATTTTATCTTTGGGTCTGGGATTTTATTCAGGTTGAAATCAGGACCCTAACTGAGCTGTCACAGGGTGAAAGGGTAATCTATCACAGTGCTAAAACAGAGAGACAGACAACCTTTCACAGCTACGCTCACACCCATGGCCAATTTAGAATAAAAAATTAACTTAACCCTATACATGTTTTTGGACTATGGGAGGAATCTGGAGTACCTGGAGAGAGCTGGTTGAACAGACAAACCTCATACAAAAATGCCAAGGACCTTCTTGCTGTAAAGGAACCACTGCTAACCACCCTGCTTCCCCACTATATCATTTTATATGTGTATGCACATGTATAGAGACATCTTTTCATTATATTAGTATTTTAGCCCATGAAAAAAAATGTTTTTAATTTATTCAACCATGAAATTAGGCCCATCTTGTGCTATTTTTGTCTTAATCTGATAATAACATAACAATTAATATATTACATTGTAGAAATTAAATTCACACTTCTCTTTCATACACAAACTGTGCGCTTGTACTGTACATCTCTGCCATCTCTGCCCTTTAACGAAAACAAGCGAAAACACGCACACTCGCCGACGTCATCCTGTCCGCATCACGCACGCTTGTCTGTATGGAAAGTGACGCCAGAGCTCCCTGAGTGAAGTCTCGCGGAGTAAAAACACCGGCCATTTTTCTCCATTTATAGCACGACACTTTGTGCTGTGGTAGTGTAACCGAGAGTGTTGCTTTTTCACTTTGATAAGCCTACAAGTTTTGGCAAGTTTAATTTTGGTATTTAAGCATCCAAACTTCTAACAAACCGACCACAAACAATGTTTGTGTTGACCGCTGCAAAGTTTGTTCGCTGACATCCCTGTCCGGATAGATGCTTGTCTAAACTGTCGCACAAATGGAAATGGTGCCTAGCGAGGAGAACCAGTTCGTACCCAAAGAGGTGAGGTTATTATGGACCGTGTCCAGGTCGGAGAGTCTGCTTCTCTGAGCAGTACCTGTCACCTTTGCAGACCATGCACATTAATGATGCAAAACTTTTTGCAGCACTTTTGAAGTTTGCGATCTTACCCTGTCTTTAATTGACTATCTCTGAGCTGCTAACAGTTAGCCAAATATGACTTGGACGGCCTATCATGACATGGCTAACTAACGCATCTGCTAACGTTAGTTAGCGGCTACTTTCGATGCATTTCAGACGAAGAACATTTTAGGTAGCAAAAGCGTTATCATTAACACAATTTAATTGTTATACTTAAGACTTGACTTCCTGTTCACCAAAACCACCATCATGTTCCATTGTTGCTAATGACATTATGTTGTCCCGTCAAACGAAGGCATTTGTCAACATCAGTTAGCTTACTAGCATAACATTAGCTTGTGGGATTTGGCTAGCAAGTACTGTTAGCTTCTTAAATCTGATCAGTGGCAACAACTCCGGCTAATCTAGATGTTTTTGAAGTTGCCCAACCAATTGCAAATGGCAAGCAGTGCTGAAACACCGTCGACCCCTAACAATAGTTTAACAGATATATATACTTCAAACCCTTCTCGGAGTCCTTTGCAGGTTGTTTTCGAGTAAAACTCCTACTTTAATTGTAAACCTTAATGCTAGCAAGACAAATTGACAAGCTAACGCTAATGTTTGCGGAATTGACTAGCTACGCTACTGGTGTAAATGTGTTTAACAACATTAGCGTTTATCTCAGAATAAATTGATCGTTCTTTGTTTATTTTTTTTTTAACATCGTCAATAACCCTTTTTATTGCTGAGGATAAGTTGCTTAGAATTTGTATGTTTCTAGCTTGCAGCTCAGTTAACATGCAAAGTCTTAACGTTAACATTAGCAGTGCCTTCCTGTTCAAACAGAAGTAAAATTAATATTCTGTGTTTGATCAACGGCAGTCACAGTGGTCAGATTTGATTACTGACATGTTATCTCACATGTTAACAGGATGGATTAAGGTAAACATCCTATACTGTACTGTCTATTATTCATTTAATGCGGTAAACCATTATTTTTAAGGGCATGTTATTTTATACAAATCACCTATGATAACCTTTTGGAGTAAAATCAAGCAGTTTGACAATAAGGTTGACTGTAGCTTTTCAGTAAGAAATGATGTAATAATTATTTCTTTGACGTTATACCTATATCATCTCCACTTTTGTTGGCCAAAGCGCTTAAAGCGCTAACACATTTAACACTAAACTACTGTGCAGTTCTTTTCTTCGCTTACTCCTGCCTTGTTTGCGGCTGCTGTGTTGTTTCAGTCTGTATTATGTTTTTAACCTGTTCATAGTTTTCAAATATAATAGTACTACGTTCCTTCATTTGTGAATTGATAACCAGCTTCATACATTTTGGATCTAAAACTGGCATCCTGCCCATAAAAATATTAAGATATATTTGAGATGTATGTTGGCCTGTTGTGGTGAAGGTAATGTAAACTGCAGCTTGTGTTGAGAATTGGTGGAAGCTGAGGTGGGATATCCTGGCATAAAGGAAGTGACAGGGAACTATTTATATGTTGTTTCAAGTTAAATAAAACGCAAGTGAGGAGAAAAGGCTAATTAACAACCTTATTCATGTAATGACACTCACATGCAACTCTACGTCAACTGTGGTAAATGTTAAGTGAATAGCTTGGGGTAGACTAATAACACAAAGCACTGTTCCAATGATCCCTTTGCCTCCACAATAAACAGCTAAGTGGGTGTAATACATGTATTTAAATGAAGGAACCTTTTTTTGGTGCAGTTCTCAAATATGATTTTTAAATTGGCAGTTGACATAGTTCATCAATACCAATTGAACAACAAAAAAAGCAACTAGCAACTTAATTCAGCAGATTGCTGATAAAACTCATGTATTCCACTATAGGAGAATGTATTTCTAGTGAAATCAAATGTTTATTGGCATCACCACATGTGAAAGCCCCCTTCCTTTTTTTCAAGCACCAGTGCTCCACATGCACTAATATCTTATCACTGTAGTCTAACTCTATGGTTAATTGTAAAAGTCTACTAGAAATGTGGATTTCAATTTATTTTTCTTTGTTTATTTCAGTGAACACTTTATTTTATTTAAGTAACCTTAATTTTTAATTACTGAATTAGTACATGTTCATGGGTAGTAATATTCTAATTTCTCAAATGTCTAATTTTTGTGTATTTAAATATTTCTGTAATATTTCGTCTGTGTTATGCTGTACGTGTGGCTTCATGTGATTATGTCCATGGTAAAAATAACCTTTAATCTCATAATACACTTGTGTGTTGTCAGCTGCAGCAGCGTCTTTATAGGCGCTGGCAGTCACATTTTGCTAAGATCACAAATACAAAAAGGCTGCAAAACGTGCAATTATTTAAATATATAATATTACTATTTCATTTATAGGTTTTCAAATCAGCTTTATTTAGCTCAGATGTTTTTGTCCAATCAACTGACATGTTTTGCAACTTACTTTATGTGTTTTAAGTTGTTCTTCACCCTCAACTGTCTCCGCATATTATCAGGGTGTATTTTGGAGTTGCAGACAAAGTATTTTTGAGGAAATGAAGAGGATTTCTCAGGTGTGTTTGATGTAGCAGAGCGTGTACACAATATAGCATGGTGGTAAATGATGCATGAAGCAGGAGCCATGATGACCATTATACTTGAGCAAAGCTCAAAGCATGTTGTTAAACTAGAAACCAGCTTCAACAAGTACCACCCTTTATCAGTAATCACAAAGAAAGGGAATTAAATAATGATTACGAGACAAATAATTTATTTATTAATATGGTGCACATTTACGGGAAAAATACATCACTTCATGTTGCATTTTATCCATAATTTGGTGTTGCTTTTATCTACTGGTAAATGCTTTTTCTGCAATGTAAATGAGTGCATTAGTTTTCACTTGTATCGTATTTTATATAACATAGAATTGCAACTGTATGTAATTCTGTAAAACTGTATTGAATATCAAGGAATAGAAATGAAATATTTGTTATTTCAGCCAGGGTGGTACTTGGCAGCTTTTACTGTTTAAAATGTAACAGTTACAGTCTGCACTCCCAACATATCTGAAACCTTAGGGTTTAATATCTTATATTAACCTAGTTGTTTTATTTTATTTGGTACCAAACAGGTAGGTAAGCTAAACTTAAACACTCTTCAATGCCTAGACCTTTTCTTGCTTAGTGTGTGACCTTTTCTGCCAGATTTTGCTGCTCAAGTTCTTAAGGAAGGTTGCCTTTTAGTCTCCAATGATTTGTCCCTGACCGGGAACACTACATACCAGACCAGTCACAAAGCAAACTATGAGGAGTGTTTAGTTGAAGTGACTCAGTGCTTCTTGAAACTCCTGTTCCACCTGACTATTTTTTTTGCTTTAAAATTAAGCATGATTGAGTGATTGCATGACATGTTGTTGAAGCAGATTGTGGAGAATTTAGGAGTAATGTGACAAGCAGTTGTTATGTCCACCGAAGGCCACCATCTGTCCACCTTATCCAGTCATGTGTTGGAAGGTTTAGTGTTGATGTTTTAGTGTAAGAAACATCAGCCAGTCATGTGTCCTAAACCCTGTTTAAAAAGCAGTTTCAGTATCAAACCCTGATAGACCACAGATGGAAAAAAAGAGAACAAAAGCTACTTTTGCAAGTCTGTTATACTTGGAGTCAAATTACTGCATATTTACCACATCAGTTTATTTTGTTGTACAAAATAATTATATTATTTATTTAAAACATTTATTTCAAAAAAGAAAACAAAGTATAGAAAGTCAGTAGTTCTGTTGAAAGTATTGAATATAAAAACTTAGAAACTCAGAGTTTCTAAAGGACTGTGTTTGTAAATCTGCTTAGTGTTAAAAAAATGTTATGCTCCTTGAAGGTAATAAATTATTAATTGGTGTCTTTTATTAAATTTTGATGACATGTTTAGAAATGTGATGTAACGAACTGTTCAATGTTTTATACTGGTTGTAATAATCTGTAATAATAGCATGGGTATAACTCAAAGCACCAGTTTTAAAGTGGCCTTTCAGATATGAAAAAAAGTATATTTTTACATTTTAAATATATTCTACATTTCTTGAAATACACCCGATTATTATTATATTATAAATTTAAAAAATATATATTTTTCTTTAACGATTTATTGAATGTATTATACTTTGGTAGAAAGCTGAGTTTGGGGGGGGGGG
>VUQR01019039.1:0-17785 GCA_015108515.1 Hemichromis elongatus | reverse complement strand
TACTAGGGGTCCCTTCTCAATACACTACATGGTGATCCAGGTGTGGTGAAAATAAATTTTGAAATTCTTTGAAAATCCACAGCAGGGTGCTTTGGCTTTTTAAAAAAAAAATGATATTGTGCATGAAAATACAACCAACATACCACCCAGCATTAACTGGCATGTTACTAATGACCTTTGTAGCACAGCTTTAACATTTAAAATAATGTAACTTTTTTTAATGTTTAGCTCTTTATTGGAAAACAAAAAAGTAAGAAAATAATGCTTATATCTTTTTCTTTATTTACTTGCAGATCCAAAATGCAGCAGAGGAGCCCAGAGCGCTGTGTATAATTCAGGACATCACCAGCGCGAAGACAGTGAATGAACGGCTGACTCTCAACCTGCCTGCTTCCACCACCCTCTCCAAACTTTATGAAGATGTTGCCCACAAAGCAGGATATGTAAACGGCACCTTTGGACTTGCATGGGGAAATACGCCAGACATGGTTAGTAATTCATCAGTTTAGCTTTGTTTTTCTATGGAAAGTAACGTGGGTTTACCATCTTGTCCAAGATGGTCCAATAGACCAAGGATTGAACCACCAACCTTCCGATTAGTAGATGACCCCTCTGTCTGCTGAGCTACAGCTACACTTTAATCTTGCCCAAACCAGCTGATGAGTTTGTAAATTGTGAGTTGTCTTATTTTCACATAGAGAAAATTTAAAAAAAAAAGATGAGATGTGTCCCAGATGTGTCCCAGATGTGTCTGGGAAAGGAGCAATCAAAGTAAAGTTTCTGTGTTCTGAATTACTGGATAACATTGAATATTTACTCATTCATGTTTATCTGTGGTACTCTGGTACATACGTCGCTACAGGTAGATGTTTAGCTCAGACTTGCAGTGGTAGTTGGGTTGATTGACATTCTCATTAATTAGACCAATAACCACCTCCTTCAAACGATCACTTCTGGTTCTCCATCGAGTGCGATTATTGTGCTCACATCTGCACAACTAACTGCACCAAAAGGGAAAATGAACCAGAGATCAGTTGAAAACAAACCAAACAAAACACCATTAGTTTCACTCCTGTCATTAACTATTACTGTTGTACCTGATTTTCAGTCAGTGACACACAAAAAAAATGTTTTTGGGTAATTATAGATATTCCAGAGGGCTCCTCTACTGTTTGGGTACAATGACAGAGTTAAAACTAAAGTGATATTATATGAGTCAGTAAGACTTATGAGTCTTACTTATCATTTGTCACGTGACTAAAAACGGCTTTAATGAAACAAGTAAAAAGGGAAAAAAATAGGCAGTAATGCAACATGCAGAAAATGTTTGTTGGGGAAAATCTATTGTATGTCATGCTTTATTGTGACAGGGTTTTCTTTTTTTTTTTCTTTCAACCTCTGTTGCCCCCAGTTGGCCAAAAAGAAAATATTAACTGCAGCTTTAAAGTGATTTGAGTGTAGCTGAGTTTGAGTATTTCTGGTGAACTTTGATGTGATTCATCATAATGGCTCCGAGCCTGTGTTTATAGTTTATGTTCACTCGAGTTTCACTTGAGACACAGTGTAGCTCTTTTACCTTCTTTATTGCAAGGACAGTAGCACAGCAATAGCTGATAATAGATTTTTGTACACTGTGTACACAAAAATGTACATTTTACAACTGTTACAAAATCTAAACAAGTAAAAATATTGTTGCTGAAGCTGATTTTCCTAATTTGTTTAGTCAGTGATGAGTTTGTATTGTTGGATCTGTGTGTACACATTATTCCCTTTTCTTAAATGAGCCAATGCTAATCCTGTTGCTGACCCAGGCCAAAGCCCAGGTGCTGCCTGTTGTTATCTCACTGAGTAGGTCAGTGGATTAAGCCACTGCTTGTTCCCACTGCAGCACTTTGCTTGCTCATCCTCAGCTTGGCCCGGAGAAATCACATGTTGGCTTCAGAGGTTTTCCTTGTACACAACAATACATGGAATTAGCTGAAAATTAATTCAGTAGGACTTTAAGTCTTCTGGTGAGTTCATCCACTTTATAATTTGTAAACGGCTCTCATCTCCTTTGACCGTTCGAAGCAGATGGCTGCTAGCCCTTAGCATGGTTCTACTGGAGTTTTCTTTGTGTTAAAAGGAATGTTTGCTGCTCCACTGATTACGCAAAGGGAATAGTTTGTTTGGTCTTTATAATATTTTTAAGTCTTTTTATGTATTGTGGACTGAGCTGATTTAAGTTCACATTTTGCGCAAACTAAATATTGAATAAAAAACATTGCATCTAGTTACTGCTGACCAGGCATCGTTGACCTCAGTGAAACGTGTCTATTCATATTGTGTTTATTTGCTTTTTCTAGGCACCCCTTGACCATAGCAGTGAGATGTCCCTCTCAGAGTCTGGGTTTGAACCTGGTGGTAAGAGGAATTTCCTCCAGCTTACAGACAAAGATGGAGAGCAGCCTCAGATTGCATCGGTGAGTGTTTAAGAATAAATTAATATAATGATTCATAATTTCTTAAATCTAAAAAAAAAAAAAATATGATTATTTCCTTGCAAAATCTACTAACGTGCCAAAAACTCTAATTGGAAATGAAAGATATTACAAGGCATGTTTTTGTTTGTAGGATGAGTCAGGAACAGCAGATAGCAGTGGACTAGATGACAGTTCCCAGGAACGATTTATTGGACCCCTACTGAGAGACGGGACTCCTGGCTACAGTGGTGACTACAGCAGTCCATCTTACTCTTACTCGTCCATCCTTAGCAAATCTGAGACGGGTGAGGTTTGGTTACCTGTTGAACATGTGACACCTTTCCTTTTACACATCTCCAACTGATCACTTACTTCTTGTTTCTTGATGCCTTTACAGGTTATGTGGGCTTGGTGAACCAAGCGATGACTTGTTATTTGAACAGTCTGCTGCAAACATTGTTCATGACCCCAGAGTTTAGGAATGCACTCTACAAGTAAGAAATCATGATTATAGATGACTTTGTAAAGATTTACATGTTACATGGAATATATTTAGAATTCACATATATCTGCTGTCCAACTTCAGTTGGGAGTTTGAGGAGCTGGAGGAGGATCCTGTCACCAGTATTCCCTACCAGCTGCAAAGACTGTTTGTTCTATTGCAAACTAGTAAGAAACGGGCGATTGAGACCACTGATGTGACTCGAAGCTTTGGCTGGGACAGCAGTGAGGGTGAGTAGGCTTAAATGGCTGGTTTGCATGTTCGTGCCTCTGTCTGTACACTTAATTATACTTTTTTTTTCTTTGTGCTTTTGCTTTTTAGCTTGGCAACAACATGATGTCCAGGAGCTGTGCAGGGTCATGTTCGATGCCTTGGAGCAGAAGTGGAAGCAAACAGAGCAGGTAGGAGAAAACAAGTAGACTATTAACAACAAAAAAAAAAAAAAAAAATCTGCATCCAGGCTCAGGCTCCCCCCAGAATTGAAACAAAAGACCTACTGTGGGGAAAAAGTGAAATGTGCCAGTAAGCCCTGGGGTTAGCTGTTTCTTATCTCGGGAATAGGTTATAAACTGCGAACACTTAGACCAGTGTACGAATGTGCAGCCATGTGGTCTGTAAACGCAAGCATAAGTGCATGTGAACACTATTTTTAAAAAAAAATCTCATACTACAAGGGATTTTTACTTGTATTGTCAGTTTAATTTCTGTGACTGAAAACTAGGATATGTAAACTTTACATATTTTCTTTTTTATGCTCCAGTTTTCTTCATCCACTACTGCAATTTGTATATTCATAAATATCTGGAAACAGTTGAGTTTTTCCCCCCAGTCTCCATGTGCCATGTGAACCTTAAGTGATGATTGCATTAAATTCAATCTTGGCATCCTAGAGAAGCTATTATAGTAAACTAAACTAAAAATTTGGATTGGCTTGAAAACACATTAAAAAAGTACTTGCAAAACTAACAAAAAATTATTTAAAAGATAAAGAAAATAGTCAAGTCTCAGTTTGGACAGCTGGAAAAAAGTAAAGTAGTAGAGGAAATTGCTGCCCCCAGTGGAGGAATATCTTGGGGTCTAATTCATGAATGAGGGGTGACGGATTGGTGTGGTGATGATTTGGAGGCTGTACCGATATGTTGTGGAGAAGAGAGCTGTAAATGACAGAGAAGCTGTCGACTTACTGGTTGGTGGATCTGCGATCTTACCCTCACCTGTAGAGTGAGGAACTCTGAATAGAGCTGCTTCAGCTTCATTAAAAGGAGCTAATTGAGGTGGTTTAGGCATCAGACTGGGATGCCTCTTGGGTACCTCCTAGGTGAAACATTTAACATTTAAGTCCTACCAGGAGGCCACGCTGAAGAAATTGCATCTCTTTGCTGGCTTGGAGATGCATTTTTGCCCCAATGGATGAGTTGAAAGAGATGCCAGAAAAGATGGAAGTCTAGCCACCTGTTCTTCCAGTGTTGAATCCAAGAAGATAATAAATGGAGGATGGATGAATTAGCTTGAGAAAATTTGTTAACACAGCATAATGAGGCTGTGGTGCCGTTTAGAGACTTGGATGCCCATGTGACTCAGTATCAGAATGTGCAAGTTAAGAAGTATAGAAACAAAAATACTAATATTTAATGTTTTTAGGCAATAAATAAAATAGTAAAACAAATGGAAATGAACAAATTCACTCAGGAAACCAAACTAATGAAAAAATGCAAATCTTTGTGCATATTTATTGTTCTCAGTAGAAACTGTTTATATGCAATATACAACACAAGTGTTTTTATTGTTTCTAAATGGACAAATTCAATAATGAGACAAAACTATTATGACCATAATTAAACACCTAATGAATTTTATAAATAATGACGTACATTTTTTGTTCCACAGCAAAGCTTTTAATCTAATAATAACCATTTCTGCAGCTTTTGGGTTCATTCTTTAGGTTTCTGTCACTCTGTTTTGAGCAACGTTTTTCCTTCTTTGACTGAATAAGTTGAGGGCTTGTTACGCTGTTACACAGTTACGCTGGTTCTTTCAGTGTGCCATTTCAGCTGTCTGAAGAAAGCTGCAACTGGCAAAAAAGAAATACTCTCTTTGTCCTGTTGTTGTTGTCTGTTGGAGTGTTTTGTTGTCCTGAGAAATTTTCATATGCAGTTGCAGACGGAGTTTTATGATAAAGGAAGGTTTATGTGAAAGCAATCTAAACACAAGTGTAATTATTCTGTAGCCCACTACACTTTGCTGTCAACACTTGCTTCCCCAGCAGTAGAGAGAAGTTTTCTGACAGACAATATTGCACATTGGTAGCAAGCCATTCTGTATCCTGAACTGATTTTGTTTAAAGTAAAATGTGGCAGAGAAAAGAGAAACCTGATTGTCCTCTCTCTCTGTCTTCAGGCTGACCTGATCAACCAGTTGTACCAGGGAAAGCTGAAGGATTATGTCCGTTGTCTGGAGTGTGGCTATGAGAGCTGGAGGATTGATACTTACCTGGACATCCCTCTTGTGATCAGACCCTTTGGAGCCAGCCAAGCCTATGGCAGTGTGGTGTGTTTCTCACGCTTTCTTCTTCTAAGCACCACTTAACATTTATTCACTCTTTCTAAATCAGTGTTGCTTAAATTTAGTACTTGGTACAGTTTCAACCCATTTGATATTAAATTGTCATTCTAAATTGATTTGAAAGCATGATTTTTTTTCTTTCTTTTTTTTTTTGATGCCACAGGAGGAAGCATTACAGGCATTCATACAACCAGAAACGCTCGATGGGCCCAACCAGTATTTCTGTGAACGCTGTAAAAAGAAATGTGATGCCCGTAAGGTAAGTATGCTGAAAATGTAACATGGAAGTCATTGTTTAGAGAGTACAGTGTTTTGCTAATGTTCCGTCTCATTTTCTTGCATCTTATGCAGGGGCTGAGATTTCTGCACTTTCCTTACCTGCTGACATTACAGTTGAAAAGGTTTGATTTCGACTACACCACTATGCATCGCATCAAACTTAATGACCGCATGACCTTCCCAGAGGAACTTGATATGAGTCCATTCATTGACGTGGAAGATGAGGTGAGAGCACCATTGAATCTACCTGTTTTCGTCATTGTCATTGTTGATTTGGATTCATGCTATGGGATGCCTTTAATCAATTTGGGAATTCATTTTTTCCCTTATAACCGCTAACGGATGAAGTAAAAGCAGAACCTGTGACACTCCCTCTGCTTTAACTTAGGATTATGTTTTTGTGTTATCATGTGGTGCCTTTATTGTAGGGCTGTCCAACAGTCCAACCTTAGTTTCGTCAGTCCATAAACTTTTTTGCAAGTGTTTAGGGGCAAGGTGCCCTGTGTGTAATTTTGTGCTGTGTCCTTCCATGAATGGCTCGGGTCAGCCATTAACCATGCTTTGTGTAGGTAGACCAACAGAGATGTTAACCAACTTGCTGGTTTCTTAATGTCCTACATTCTTACGCTGGATTAATTCTTATCTAATTGATCTTTTGAAGTCACCTTTAACTCTGGTGTTGTTTTTCAAATTGCCTACTCTGTAGAAGTCCCCTCAGACTGAGAGCTGCACTGACAGCGGAGCAGAGAATGAAGGCAGTTGCCACAGCGACCAGATGAGCAACGATTTTTCCACCGATGATTGTGTGGATGAGGGCATCTGCTTGGACAGCACCAGCAGCACAGAGAGGGTGTTGAAGCCAAAGGTGATCATCCTCACTTAAACGGATTTGGTGTCCTTAGTTTGTTTGTGAGAATGTATCTGACAACATATAGATAAAAGAGGGATTGTTATTCTGCAAGTGTCAGCTAAAAATTTTATACTTCTGTGTTCTTGTTAGATGATACATTTGTCTTTCATTTACAGCGTTCTAAAGATGTGTGATTATACTTTAGAGTGTTTTTCTTTAAAGTGGCAACATATGGAAATGTATATCTCTACAAATTTAACATGTCAACGGAGAAATCTGTAGCAAGATTATTGGTTTTAACTGAACGGTGTTTCACTATTTCTTCTCAGAGTTTGCTGACCTTTGAGCTGTTTTCTGTTATGGTCCATTCTGGGAGTGCTGCGGGCGGGCACTATTATGCCTGTATCAAGTCCTTCAGTGATGGCCAGTGGTACAGTTTCAACGATCAGCACGTTAGCAAGGTCAGCCAATGCTCTTGAGTGACACGTTTTGGCTTCCTGCTGAAAGTAAATGTCAGGCAGTGCTTGTCTTTATATGCCGTTTCTATATACTAGAATAGGGGTGCTCAATCCCAGTCCTCGAGAGCTATCGTCCTGCAGCTTTTAGATGCTTCCTTGTTCCGACACACCTGAATCAAATGAATGGCTCATTATCAGGCCTTTGAAAATTTGAATGGCATGCTAAAGAGGTAATCAAACCATTTGATTCAGCTGTGTTGGAGCAGGGATGCATCTAAAAGATGCAGGACAGTAGCTCTCGGGGACTGGGATTGAGCACCCCTGTACTAGACCAAAAAAAAAAAAATGCTATGTGGCTGCCATTTAACGTGTTACTTATTGTCATCTGTTAAATCATTTGTTTCATTGCTTACATTTCTGTCAAACAGATCACCCAGGATGATATCAGGAAAACATATGGGGGATCCTCAGGGAGCAGAGGCTACTACTCAGGTGCCTTTGCAAGGTCAGTTGTGTTCCACAGCAATCATAGGCATTGACACCAGTTGGCAACCCCCAGTTGTCCCCAGGGAAAAAAATGTCTATTTCTTGGCGGGTGATTGCTGGAGGCTGGCATAAAGTGCTGTACCAAAAACCTCCATGTGATTGCTTTGGTTGATCATATTGTGCATGGAGAACTGTGCAGAAAGCAATCTCGGGATGTCTTTCATGCAGCACCGTGTATCTCCGTGCGATTTGTTTTACCTTATGGCTGGCAGCAACCACTTTCCAACTGGTCAGGGAATACAGGGGTCTCTGACTTTGTGATTGTGGGACTCACTCACATCACACAAATACACTGACTTTGGAAAATGAACAGTTGTATGCTGTTATTCACATCCTAAATGTGAACCCCCCCCCCTCAAATTTGTGTTTGTAATTTTGAGGTAATAGTTTTCTCCTTCCTCTTACCTTCACTCATAAAATTTATATTTTTTCTCCCAACAGCTCTACAAACGCATATATGCTGATTTATAGACTGAAAGATCCTTCAAGGAACGCAAGTAAGAAATTCAATTAAATTTTGCCAAATATAATGTAAAAATTAGAGCAAGAGTGGTGGTTTTTTCCCCATTTCTAAATGAAAAACTCCCAAAATGTAAAAGTCACAGGTTTTTGTCTTTTCATTGTAATCTATTGAATGTGTCTGGCTTTGTTAAGGAAAGTGTTTAAATAAAACAAGTTCACTTGTCTTCTCCGATCCCTACTACACGTAAGAAGATCCTTTACACAAGTTTCCACTGTTCTCTATCTGCTGTCCTTCTGAACTAAACTTGTCCAGACTTTTGCCTGTATTTGTAACTTGTTTTTAAAGCGTTGTGTAGCACCAGTCACAAAGGAAACAGCTTTTCTTCTTGCCTTTTATCTTGTGGTCACAGTTTTCCCATTTTTCATAGTCTGATTCAACAGACTGAGCTCTGTAGGTTTCCTCACGCCACTGGACTTAATGTGTACTCTGTGTATTGTCTGCAGAGTTTTTATCCGTGGAGGACTTCCCAGAGCACATAAAGCGTTTGGTTCAGAAGGAGAAAGAGTGTGAAGAGCAAGAAAAGAGACAGAGGGAGATTGAACGCAACACTTGCAAGGTGCTGGGCCATTTGCCTTATTTATAAGGATAATTTAATACCTCGTCTCTTTTTGGGGGGTAGTCTCATGTTTTTTACTTTTTAGATCAAGCTCTTCTGCATGCATCCTGTAAAGATGATGATGGAGAGCAAGTTGGAAGTGCACAAAGACAAAACTCTCAGAGAAGCAACAGAGATGGCCTACAAGGTTTGTTAGATCTGTTTTAGTTACTTTCAGAGGAATCTTAAAGATGTTTGGTGCATTCAGTTTTCTTTCTTCTGTTAACTGTGCAACACAACATTACTGTGACTATAGCATAAATAAAGATTTTACAAAGAAGATTTTAAAATTTTCTCCAAATTTCTCTAATGGGTGTTCTGTCAGATGATGGAGCTTGAGGGAGTCGTCCCTCTGGACTGCTGTCGCTTGGTAAAATATGATGAATTCCATGAGTACCTGGAGCGCTCTTATGAAGGCGAGGAGGACACACCAATGGGCCTCCTCCTTGGAGGAGTCAAGTCTTCATACATGTTTGACTTGCTTCTAGAAACCCGCAGGCCAGATCAAGTGTTCCAGCCTTACAAACCGGGAGGTCAGTAATCTTCTACTGTTGACTGCTTGTTGTACATAGTGCTGTTTTCAGCATGATAAAAGCTGAGTTACCAGAGTCTGAACAGGCACACTGTGATGATCAGAAACAAATGCACACCAGTGGCTGGTGTAAATGTGTGTATCAAGCAACTTAGTTGCTGTGTTTATGATTCTTCTTTTGTTCACAGAGGTGATGGTGAAGGTTCATGTTGTTGATCTGAACAGCGAGACCATCGCGTCTCCCGTCAGCGTTCGGGCGTACTTGAACCAGACGATCAGTGAATTCAAACAGCTTATTGCACAGGTTTCTTACTCTTTTCAGGCTCTTCACAGTATTTTGTTTTAACAATTTACCCAGGAAACTGTAAAATATAGTGGTGGCAGTTATATTAATGCAAGCCTATTTTCTTGTGTATTTCTTTCCAGGCTACAGGGCTTTCTGCAGAGACCATGCGTGTGGTTCTGGAGCGCTGCTATAATGACCTCCGGCTTCTCTATGTCCCAAACAAGACACTGAAGGCTGAGGGATTCTTCAGAAGCAACAAGGTCTCTTTTGTTTTCTTCCAGCTCTGACAGTTGTTCTGTCTTTTGCATTATTGTTCTACAGTTTTGTTTTAAATTTCACTAATGCTTAACATATATGTTATTATTACATTTAATTTGTTAATTTGTTTGTTGCCCATTGTTTTTCACCAGGTTTTTGTTGAGAGTTCTGAGCTGACCGATCATCAGGTTCCTTTCACTGATTCGATCTTGTGGAAACTGTTGGATCGGCACGGGAATACCATCCGACTGTTAGTCTTACTACCAGAGCAGTCTCCTGGTACCTTGGCCAATAGAACTCTTTCCCAAAAAGTAGGAAATGACTCTGATGTGCTCTCCGAGGGGTCAAAAGGTAACAGGAAATCTGTAGAGGCTATCCTGGAGGAGAGCACAGAAAAGTTAAAGAATCTATCTCTGCAGCAGCAGCAGGGCTCCAGCACAAGTGACAGCCAGAAAAGCTCTGACGCCAGCGACTTTGAACATATCGAATCCCCAACCCAAGAGGTGGACTCAAACTCTTCTCTCTGCGTGGCCGCAGACAACAGAGAGTTAGAGAATCGGATCAGGGCCCCGTCTGCGGGTAGCGGCGGCACCTCCTCTGACCCTGAGAACCACTTTGCCTGTGAGGAGCGGTCGGACTCAGAAGTGAACAATGACCGCAGCACCAGCTCGGTGGACAGTGACATCCTGAGCTCCAGCCACAGCAGTGACACGCTGTGTAATGCAGACAGCGGCCCAATCCAGCTAGCCAACGGCCTGGACTCGCACAGCATCACGAGTAGCCGACGCTCCAAAGCCCACGAGGGCAAAAAAGAGACCTGGGACACTGCAGAAGAAGACTCTGGGACTGACAGCGAATATGATGACAATGGAAAGAGCAAGGCAGAGGCCCAGTACCTGTACTTCAGAGCAGAGGCTTGTTCTCAGGATGATGCCTCGTGGAATTCACAAAAATGTGTGAAAATTTTTATTATGGATTTAAAATCAGTTGTCATCCATAGCTAGTATATTTTATGTTTTAATTACATTTTAAAGTCTGGCACGGGCATTTAGACAGACACTATTTTCTTCCATTCAGGGGCAAGGATTGCAAACATTTTTCACCTGTTTTACTTCTTTGATGTATATCTTAAAAAAACAAAACAAAAACTACATTGATGTTTCTTGTGATCTACATTAGGTTTGGTGGTTCATGTGGACAAGAGAATAACATTAGCAGCATTTAAGCAGAACTTGGAGCCCTACGTCGGCGTCACCTCGACCCAGTTCAAGGTGTTTAGGGTGTACGCCAACAACCAGGAGTTTGAGAGTGTACGGCTCAACGAGACACTCTCATCGTTCTCTGACGATAATAAGGTCAGTTTAAACGTATTAATTTGATTAAAGTCATTTCCTTGAGAGTAAGCAAATGTCTCAACAAAGACTGTGTCACTTTCCATAGATAACCATTCGTCTAGGCAGAGCCCTTAAAAAGGGTGAATACAGAGTGAAAGTGTATCAACTACTAGTCAATGAACCAGAGGTAACAACTTTTCTTACTCATACTCTGTTGTACAGCTGCACAGCATTATGTTATAAAATACAGTAATTGTGGTGTTGTTTTCTCAGCCCTGCAAGTTCCTAGTGGACACGGTGTTTGCCAAGAGCATGACTGTCAGACAGTCTAAAGAGGAGCTGCTTCCTCAGTTAATCGAGCAGTGCAAACTTGACCTCAGCATTGACAGGTAAGAATCTTTGCTTTGCAAAGTTCAGAGCACTGTTGACGCAGTTTCCCTCGAGGTAGAATAAGATGTGTACAAAATAGTATCTGTTTATCTCTGTGTGTTCAGGGTTCGCCTCAGGAAAAAGACGTGGAAGAATCCAGGCACAGTGTTTTTGGATTACCATGTTTATGAGGAAGACATCAGCATTTCGTCCAACTGGGAGGTTTTTCTTGAAGTCCTTGATGGTAATTGTGTTTTTCACTTTCTTTTAAACATTGTTTCACTATACCTTTTTTTAATTTTAGTTTTGTTCTGTACTAATATTATAAACCTTTTTCTTTCTTTTTTTTTAAGTTATAGTAAATGATTTCCTTTACGGTAAAGTAAACAAATATTAAATGATCTGTTTCCAGGAACTCAAAAAAACCGTTGTTGGGTTGTTAACATGCTGCGAAACGCCACATGTTGATAGATAAATAAACGACACGTATTTGGTTCTAGAGTGCAAGAAAATTTGTTTTCACTGAAGTTTCATTTAAAGTGCAGTTGGTTGATCCCGGCCTCTATAATGTTTCTCAGAACCAGAGAAGATGAAGTCAATGTCACAGTTGGCCGTTCTGACTCGGAGATGGAGCCCGTCTACAATGAAGCTGGGGCCTTTTCAGGAAGTGATTCTGGAGAGCAGCAGTGTGGAGGAACTCAAGGAGAAGGTTTGTCTGCTGCTGATAAATGTGTTTTACTCATAGCTTGTGTTCAGTGTTCAGCTGAGGTAAATTGTATTCCTGTGGCTAATGTTTTTATTCTTTTGGCAGCTTAGTGAAATCAGCGGTATTCCATTGGAAAACCTGGAGTTTTCGAAGGTAAGTGGATGTAATTACCTCAAATCTGATACCTAATTTTTCTTATATATTATTTGTATTGATGACGCTGCTGTCTGGTCTCTGCAGGGTAGGGGAACATTTCCTTGTGATATTTCTGTGTTGGAAATCCATCAGGATTTAGACTGGAACCCCAAGGTGTTGACCCTTAATGTGTGGCCTCTTTACATCTGTGATGATGGTGCGGTGGTCTTCTACAGGTAAAAAACAAACCTGGGACAAGTCCCACATTCAAGTACAGTGTTTGTGTGTCTGATGTTTTTGTGAAATCATTTCATGAACAGAGACGACTGTAGTTGTCTCTGTTCATGAAATGGTGTAGTTGAAGAAATCTCTTCTCTAAGTTGTCATGCGTTTTCCTGGACTATTAAAAACTGTTTATGTGAGTTGAATTTTTGAGCACTAATATGAATTAGAGACAATTTATATTAGATATTTAGATTAGGTGTTCAAATATTAAAGCATTCAAGTACAAACGTAGACAAATTATACACATGGCTTTACAGGTCGACTTTGACTCTGTAATAAATTAAACATTATATTGTTGCATTAGTAGCATTGTTTTTTTTGTTTTGTTTTTTTTTTCCTTCTCTGAATTCTATATCTTTATCTTTTGACTTGTCATAGTTATACATTTAATACAAATGAATCGGTAAATGTGTTCAGTCAAGAGGATTTCAGTTTAGGATGGCCACTTTATTAGCTACACCTGTTCAGGTGCTCTTTAATGCAAATATCTAATCAGCCAATCACATGTAAGTAACTCTGTGAATTTTGGCTATCTAGACAGGGTCAAGACAATCTGAAGTTCAAACTGAGAATAGAGAATGATGATTTAAGTGACTTTCAATATGACGTGATTGTTGGAGCCAAGCAGACTTCTCTGAAACTGATCTGGGATTTATTTATTATACAGCCATCATTTAAGTTTACTGAGGACGGCCTGAAAAAGTTGAAAATGTCCAGTTTCTCAGGTTGAAAAATAGCTTGTTGATGCTAGAAATGCTAGAAATCAGGGGAGACTCCTTCAGATTTGTAGGAAGCAACAATAACTCAAATGACTACGGGTTGCAACCAAGACCAAAGTAATCATGAGAGCGTTTGCAAGGTGCAACGTGTCAATTATTGACTTGACATCAGGAGACTAGAAGGCTACATGCTCACCAAAACTGAACTTTTGGTGGTGATGTGATTATGTGGGGAATTTTTTTTTAGCACACATCATGGTTGACAAACCTGCAGCAGCTTTTTAATGCTGCCATATAAGCATTGACCAAAATCTGCACTTTGTAGAATCTACACCATGAAGAATTCAGGCAGTTATGAAGACAAAGAGGTGCAAGGAAAGTGTACCTAATAAAGTGGCCATTGAGTGTATATGAAATAATTAATCATTTTTTTAATTAAATTTTCTGCCGATAATGCAAACATAGTTGCAGGTAGTTGTATTGTATCTGTCTTTGCTGTGATGGTAAAAAAAAAAAATTGTAATCATAAATCAATGCAGCTAATAAATGAGACTGAATGAGGTCAGAGGTGATGGGTCTGATTCCCATCACTGACTCGGTTATGACTGAAAAGGCAGCGCAGATTTAAGGTTTCTTACTATGTTCTGAACCAATTATGTTGTAATCCAGGCTTTGTGAAATTGTGTCTAGTAGTAGAGATATTTTAAAGAAAGCGGCTACTATTCACTATTCATTCATTTACTATTCACTTACTTCTCACTATTTAAACGTCCATGGAGTTCCTGTTATTATATTAGAAGTATTTGTGGCCTTCTGTCAACATTTTTGTGCTCTTTTGTCTGTGCAGGGACAGCACAGAAGAACCTCTGGAGTTGTCAGAGGATGAGCGCAATGAGCTAATGAAGAAGGAAAGCAGCCGACTGCTTAAGACCGGACATCGTGTCAGTTATTCGCCACGCAAAGAGAAGGCTCTCAAGATCTACTTGGACGGCGGCCCTGTCAAGGACCCGGGGCAGGACTGAGGCGTGGAGAAACACTTGGGGGTTATTTGGTTTGTCTGAGTGCTGCAGCAGAGCATCCAGGCTGCGGGACTCTGAATGTCGGGCCCGACAGTGACTTGAAATCGAGCAGCGCTGTAAGGATTACGTGCTCTCACCCTCCACCCTGAGCTCCAGGCTCAGAAACCCTATTGTGCACTATAGTGTATTGTACTGTAAAGATTAAAGGGAAGTAAAAAAGCTATTTGGATACTGTATAGACAAGTCAATTGAAAGTGAAAGCTTCAGGGATGGATGCGGAGAGGTTTGGACTGTGAAATCGGGCTGGGAGCATCCATCCTGACTATTCAAGGCTCCAGTCTACTTTTACATCAGGCTCTTTCACTGTCCTCCCCGTCACTGTGTGTTCATCTACGTGTTTTGGACAATAGTGTTGATTATTATTCATCCGTGGCTGTCTTGTAAATTTATGTGCTCACAATTTCTGAGCACCCATTTGTTTGAAGAATCAATCTAAATCATCTTACGTTGAACATATTCCTTTAAATTTAAAAAAGAAGAGAAAAAACCCCTACTTATCCAGCCTTCCTCAGTCTCACCTCTTATGCCGAGACAAACCTCACTCACTCAGAGACTGAATTACAAATTGAGGAACCATGCATTCACAAGATTTGATAAAATGAAAAAGCAACAATTAATAATTTGTAAACTTTAAGTTGTTTCTCCTCCTCTAATGCTCCTATGATACCAGAGTAATGTGTCGATATGGGTTGTCTTTACTGCTGCTCTGTGTGGTTTATAGGAGCTCTGCCTCTGTCACATCACTTCCACTAGGCGTAGTGATACATAGGCTATCAGTTCTTTTTAAAACTTAATATAATAAAACAAAACCAAGTAGACGCTGTTAAGAATCTCCTTGTTTTGTTGTTTGTAAATTATTATTTTTCTTCGGACTTAATCGTTCAAAGAGGTCTTGTGAAGCTCCAGGCACTCATCTGTTGTCTGCATTAACCTTTAATTTAGAAAGTGGATATCTTTATCTGTTTCTTGCACCATGTGAAACTTGCAGTACATGTCTCATGTCATCTTCGTGTGTGTGGTGTAAGAGGAGGGAGCTCTCTGGGTGTTGGGGGAGGAGGAGTCAGATGTTGGTTTTTGGCGCTTCTACCTGCTGCTGCTTGATAGACTGACACCAGAGGGTGTAGAAAGCCTGCTGGACTCAGTCTGCCTGTGCAACTGCTCTGAGGACTAAAGCTCAGCATCACGGCCTCCTTTCGGGGCCTCTGATGCTGCCACCAGCTATTCACTGTAGAAATGCCAATATCAGAAGAGAACCGTTTGTTGTTGTTGTTTATTTCTTTGAGATTTCAGATCCTGTGTGGAAATAGTTTAAGATGATTTTAGAAATGAATTAAAGTGCTTTTTTCAGAACTGCAGTTTTCTCTTACTGCTAACCAATTTATAAAAACACATTAGGATGTTATACAAGCTGTACTTTCAGCTTGACACTTTTTTTTTTTTCTCAATTTACACTAGATGCCCTTCGGGATATGCTGTACTAACCCCGGCACCTCCGTGCCACACAAGTTAACCATGTCTGCTCTGGGAGTGCACAGTGCAGAGGTGGTGCAGCTCGTCCACACGGACGAGCTGCACCACATTTGAGTGGAAGGAAAAGGTGTGACAGAGTTCCCTCAGAAATGATTTGGATGTGTTTACCAAAACACAAACTTGTACTGGGATACCACATCCCAAAGCACCTGTCTTTGGTAATCTCAACAAATTAGATACATTTAGAGCATCCTGATTGTTACTTTATTTTGCCTACTAATAGTTTTGTTTGTTTTTTTCAAATAATCCAACTTATTTTATGTTATGGAATATATCATGTGTATAAACTGTTGCTCAGTCTTATTGAGTACTTTCAAACAGGGTCTACATTCTGGTCACTATAATAATCCTGATATCTGATCAGGGTAGTTGCAACCTTCAAATATTTAGAGGAAAAAGGAGGATAAAAAAAAGAAGCTGCTTTCCTGCTGAATTAGGGTTTTGTACTTGGTGAATGATTATAAAATACAGGTTATTGTGGTTTATCAGTTTATTGATTACATGGCATTTTGCTATGAATCCCATACTAGGAAGCAGTACAGTACTCCAATTTGCGGTGTAAGTAATATTCAATATTTATAACACTCCAGCAAAATGATTTTCAGGGCAACTTGACTGCATGAGACTGCACATTATTTGTTTTCCTAGTTTCTGTGTATTCTGCTCAGATGACCTGAACACACAGCATCATGTCAGTTTAATTTAGCATCTCACAGGTAACATTTTCACCAATGGATTCATCAAAGAAAGTCTGGGAGGGAACAACTGTATAATATAGACCACAAAGCATCGGGTTATGTTCCATGTCATCTCTGCAGTGTAAATGTCGAGGGCTAGGTGGTGAAAAGAACGCATCTGTGGTAAAAAGTAAGATCATCTCAACTTCAGAAACAAGTAGAGGTTTCAAGCAGCTACAGTTAGAAAAGTAAACAAGCTTCTTATATGTTAAGCAGTCATTGGCAGCAGAAATAGAAAAATCCACATAGTGAAATATGCCAGCGTTATACGCAGAGCAGTTCTAACTACATGCCTACTGTTTTATTTTTTATACAGTACACGAAACCAGTTCGATCTGCTGTGATCAGGTGATGTGATCACAGATATAAGCAGTGAAATGAGCAGCTTATAGAGTCTAGAGTTATTTTTATCTTGTTATTGAGGGTAAGAAAGTAGTTTGTCTTTTTAAGAGAGGCCTGCAACACAGTCTTCATGTTTTTTCAACAATCACAATTTACATACAGACAGATGACAAATTAAAAGGCAAAACCAACATAGGGCTGTTCTGTTCAGACGTCAGAGCACCACATGACCAACCATCTTCCCAAAAGTTATTCCCTCGTTTAATATTTAAACGATGATGGAAACCCTAATGTGAAGCTTCAGTAGGGAAGATCTGTAATCACTCAACCACCTGCTTTCTGGGGTGTTATGGGCTGCTTTTTGTTCTCTACACCACTCACTCTAGTCCAATCATCTTCTTGCCTGCCTTCTTTGAGCCAATCAGCCTTCACTTTCCCAACTTTATCTGTCCATGAAGCCAGATAACACACACCAATTAGTTAAACTGCAGGAATGTCTTAAAGACAAAGTCCTAGATGGCCTCTAACTTTCTGCTGCTTAATTCAGATAAAACTGAGGTTATTGTACTCGGCCCTGAAAATCTTAGAAATATGGTATCTAATCAGATTCTTGCTCTGGATGGCATTACCTCAGCCTCCAGTAACACTGTAAGGAACCTTGGAGTCATTTTTGACCAAGATATGTCCTTCAATACA
>VUQR01019037.1:0-10654 GCA_015108515.1 Hemichromis elongatus | reverse complement strand
AACAATCAGAACCCGCGTCCACTTACCTGACCATCATGTGAGAGCGCCGCCCTCGTTTCTGGATCTGTCTGTGTTTGATCATCAAGTTCCATGGCTTCTACACACACACACACACACAAACACACAGCTGAGTGTAACTGTACGAAGTGTGAAGAGGTAAGAGCACAGGATACTGTACAGGTAAGGACACCAGGAAATTTTAAGCCAACATTATTTGGAAAACACAAACTCAAAGTGTGACCGTGTGCAGGTGAAGCACACCTGTGTGAGTGTTTCCCGACGAACCTTAACATACAGTAATACAGGGGTCCCCACCTCCAGGCCTCGAGGGCCGGTGTCCTGCAGGTTTTAGAGCTCACCCTGGGTCAGCACACCTGAATCACATGACTATTTCATTACCAGGCCTCTGGAGAACTACAAGACATGTTGAGGTCATTTAGCCATTTAAATCAGCTGCGACGGATCAAGGACACATCTAAAACCTGCAAGACCCCGGCTCTCAAGGCCTGGAGTAATAGATTGTAATAGATTGCTTCCCACAGAGTAATGGATTACTTCCACCTGAGCAGGAGTTTGACTTATGATGACAGTGGACACGTGATTCAAACCACCTGAGAGCCAACTCTAACAAACACACCAAAAAACGGGGGCCGGGGCTCCGTCTATGTCCTGGCGTTACCACCGACCGTGAGGTCATCAGGTTTAATAAAAGAAATATTCACGGTGTCGTGTGATCTAATGTTTGTGCGGTGGCTCGCGGCCTCACCGGACTCTGCTCCGGGTGGTCCGGTTGGTCCGGCCCGTCCTGCTGCAGCCAGTCCCGGCCTCCGTCACTGCGGTGAGCCCCCATCTGTTCCGATCCGGATCCAACCGGGCCAAAGAGCGCGCCAACGGCTTCCAACCAGCGGCCGCTAAAGGTGTTTCCGGTTACCACCCCGAGCTGACTGACGATCAAGTGATACTCAACAATCAATAATCGATACGTAACTACCACCCTGCCTGTTTATTGTCTGTTTCCCGGAAGCTTCGCTGCTGCTTCTTCCACTTCCGGCAAAACCGAATACAACAGCACTTCCCGTCACCTCTTCAAAATTAAAGCACTGACTTCCGGAGGATTTCTGATGGTAAAATAAAAGTCACCTGTGCAGACAGGTAAATGTGTGGGTTTGAAAAATATATTTGACTTTGAATAATGTGATATATGATAAACATCGTGACGAGTTTTCTCCCACTTTGTACCACCATGAAATCACACTTCCTGCACGGCTCACTCACTCTCAGCCGCACGAGGTAATGTTCAGGTTCTTCAGGTTTGTTCTACTACAGAATATTTTTTATCTGCTTCCTTCATGTTTTTCTGTTTTATCCTCAGTTACTTTGATACAAAGACATCTGCTGTGATGCTCGTACCTCGGATGAAGTGTCACAGTATCAGCTTTGTTTTAGAAACAGATATAAAAATATGGATCTGTACTGATAAATGATCATAATTATAATATTTATGTGTGAGTGAAAGCTGAATCGAATCAGAAAGAATGATTGACGACATTCAGCCCTGAACAGGTGTGCCTCTAAATACGGAACACAAGGTACAAATCTGATCGCTATCATCACGTGACTCACTAACTTAATACTGAGCGCAATGTAAAAATTAGATAAATACTGATAGGCACAACACGTATAATGTAAAGTTATAAAACATAAACACTAACACGTATAAAAATTATACAAAATTTTAAAAATGTAGTCACATCACTGAAATCCTTTTTTAAAGCGAGTGCACGAACTGTAAAGGGACTGCTCAGAAGATGATATCAAACACCTGAAAGCGTGTCTGACGGCTGTAACCGGGGACGGGACAGGTGCTACACGTGTGACGTCAGGTCCGCGGGATCGACGCCGAGCAGCCCTCAGAGAAACCCCGCCTACAGGTGGGTCAGTTTATCCTCACCTGTTCCTCGGGTGGAGGCCTTGGCCCTGCACTGTGAATTTCAGGATTTCTGGTTATTCATCGTGTTTTCTCGAGGGAGGCGGAGCTTAGGACAAGTCATAAACGTGGACAGGTGTGCTGTCAGCGGGTAAAAGAAGATCCAGGCCAGTTTTTCTAAATTCTTCTTTTTTCTTTTTTTTTTTGCTGTGCAGTCGGACCGAGAATAAATGCATCAAAAATGTCATTACCACATGCACCAACTGCTGCATGTTCTCAGAGAAAACTAGCTATTTGATTGTTCTATTCATGATGACGGACCAGCAGGCAGACTCCAGTTGAGTGACATCACAGGTGAGAGTGTAACGCTGAAAACTGACTAAAGTGTGCAGTTAGTTTAAACTGTCATCACACAGAAATGACAAATCAAACCTGCAGACCGTCTTACTGTAGATGACAAACATTGACGATGGTGTGAATGTGAGGTCATGTGACTGTAGCAGAAAGAGGAACAGCACTGGTTTTACTGGTTTCAAATTTTACTGGACTACAGACACTATTTACAACCTGCAGAGGGGACAACAAACAAGATGGACCACTTCCTGTTTACAGCCAGACTCTGGTGAGCCGCCGCCACCAACGAGGCGTCTACATCACAGACGGTCAAAGAAGAGTGAACCCAGCAGGTGAGACAGATGAAGTGAGACGTCTGCAGCTGCAACATCGTGCTACGATAAGCTATCAGCACTTTTAGCTCCGCCCTCCGACAAAAGCCTGGAGTTTGGACACAGCTATGACCAGGACACACACCTGTGGGGGCGGGGCCAGTGGGTGACTCTTTGAGTGCATCACCGCTGCTGCCAAAACAGTAAATCACAGCTCGGTATTCACTGTGACATCAACTGCTTACTGCACCATCAAACCAGTGAGAGCTGGAGGGCGGAGCCAGCGCTCGGCTCACGTGCACACTCCCGGTTTGGAGCTAAGCCACTGCCATCCTTACATGTGAGTGAGCGTCACAACAACAATCACATTCACGTGTAAAAAAACAGAACCCAAAATTCAAACCGCCGTTCCATCACGTCCTGCGTCACGTTTCTGTGCTTGTTCCCATGGAGACAGATTACGATGGCATCTCTGTGACAGGTTTGGCTTGCCAAAAAAACTGCGAAAAGTTTCATAGTGACGTTTGTGTGATGGCGAGGGTAGCATTTAAAGGTACGGATCACACAGTGGCGACTGAGACAGTTCACTTCAGGGTTTGATGCTAATAACACGCCGCAGTGGTGTCCTGCGCTGCGTTACATTACTGTCACGTGTCGAAGCTGTGATGAAAGTTCTTAAGCACCAGAGGCACGAAACACCTGAACACGTGACCTCGTGCTCATCGGGAAGAGGAACGTGAGAATGGCGGTGCTTGCTCTGAGGGTCAGGAATATTCCCGAAATAGTTCACGCACAGCGGATGATGACAAAGACGATGTGAGGAGGAGGAGTCTGTCTATCGCAGCTGTGACACTTTGGTTTCACACCGTCTCTTTAAATTAAAACATCAACAGGCTGTACATTATATACACTGCTGCCAACCCCCGAAACAGACACCTCATTTGGCCACAGCTAGCCAATCACAGAACACACATTTATTGTAGTGTCAGGTTACTGAGTGGGAGGAGCCAGAGAGCAGAAAAGAGGAAAAAAATGTTTTAAAAAAAATCACAAAGAAAACTCAAAAAAGTTTAAATAAAAAAACTTTAATTTTTCTGACAAATGTTTGATGAACCCGAAAAAAAGATGTTAAAAACAAAAAAACATGTCGTGTTCGCACAAATATCTGTCAGTTTGATTACAAGAGACCCCGCCCCCTCAGCTTCAGTGACCCCGCACTCTGAGGCGTCTGTCTCTGACTCCAACACCTCCCACCTAACTGCTAATCCTCCACCTCCTCCACCTCATGAGTAGCTCATTCGCCTGCACTGACTGGCCGGGCCATTATAAGTAGGCGGGACCAGAAGCAGGACTGAAAAAAAAACAAAATCGACCCGCCCCCCCAAAAAACAAAGAAGTGTCCAATAGACATATAACAGTAGCTGCCTTATTGACCAATCACAAAGCCCTATGGGTGCAGGGACCAGAGTCCTCCGTTGTCACAAGTGACATTACAGTTGAGGGAGGAGTTTATTGCTGGAGCTCCAAGTCGCTGCTCACTGATTGGCTGTGATGTTTGTTGCTGAGCAGCAAAAGCCACAGCTGAACAAGAATCAGCTGCAGGTTTGAAAAAATAAAAAAAGCTCCAGAGCTTTGACCAATCACAACAGATCGGGGTTTACGACAGCAGAGGGTGGGGCTAATTCAGGCTTCGCCCGCCCCCTGGTGGCATCTGGCATTATGGATAAACAGTTGCTACAGGTGCTGGTGAGGGACAATCTGAATGAAAAGAAAACTTTAAACAACTGTCCAACAGTTGATGGGGCATGGCCTCCACAAGCCCTGCCTACACGGTGGCCATTTTGTCTTGAGGACTGCTGCTGCTGCCGCTCCCACTATCAACGCTGCTGTTGTTATTGTTGTCGTGGCCACCGGGGGACAATACGCTACTCTGTGTCCTATCAGATGTTTTGGGGACGGAGTCTCTGTCTCCAGGAGATATGTGGGCAGGGCCGGGGGACGACAAGGAAGAAGTGCGGGTGGAAGAGGCACGGTACGCTGCCGTCAGATCGGCCAGACGCTCTGGAGTAGGCGCCCACTTCGAAAAGCCGGCGTCGTTCTGCAGGAAGAGAACCGCAGTACCGTGTACAGCCCGGTAGTACATCTCATCCCTGAAAATACATAAGGTAATCAGAGTATTAGGGTACTACTGGTTAATCGGAGTAAATCAGCATACACAGTATTAGTATAACTGTAGTACTACAGTACAGTAGTACGAGTACCTTTTGCAGATGTGCTGACTCCCCGATCGGTACTCGTGCTCATAGGCGGGAAAGCTAAGTTGATGACGCAGGAATCTACTTCCCTCCATGCGAGTCAGAGCTGGAGTCACAGGGTCACGCCACTCAGGCACGAACACGATGAACGACAGAGGCTCCGAGGACTGGTCCAACAGGTTCTGACAGAGACACGAGACCCGATCAGAAACCCCGGATCACAGTCGCTTTCAGAGGCCGGATCAGAGACCAGTACTGACCTCAAAGTGCATCACCATGGCGTCCATCAGCTCCTCGCAGAAAGGCGGGTTGGCCTCAAACGAGCCGCTGACCGGACAGAAGGACAGGAAGGCCCTGAAACACACGCCAGACTGTTACTCTGAGACAGGGACAGTGGACTCTGTGTTGAGTGTCCAGTCGTTGCGCCTCACCCTCTGGACCCGAAGAAGCCATCGGTATCAGGGAAGGCGGAGCAAAACTGTTTGAAGTAGCAGTTGAGTGGCGAGGCAAAGCACTCGAAAGAAACACCAAACTGACGGTTCAGCGTCTCAAACACCGACACAGGCAGCGCCCCCTGCAGGCCACTCCCCTCGTTAGCGCCGCTGCCAAACATCACCTGCACACACACACCTAGTTAGGTCTGAGCAGCTGAGACGCAGGTAAACCTGAGCGAGCAGGCGGTCAGCTGACCTGGTATCTCTTCAGGAGGCACCAGACTCTGGACAGGAACTTATCGAAGCGAGGGTCGTCTATACAGCTGTACCTGTACAGCAGCTCCTGCACACAGGTGAGAGAGACACACAAACGGGACCGATTAGACAAAGTAATCTGATTACAGTGGGATACGGACCAGATTCTTGATGTGTACTTTGATTATTCTTTTGAGTACTTGTATTACTATGTAAAAATGAAACCAGTTACACCGGAGGTACTGACTAGTTTGCTGATATGTACTCAGTAATCAGATTACCACGGGGCTACTGACCAGCTTGCTGAAGTGTCCTCTGTTAACTTTGACCATCTCTCCTCTAAAGCGTAAACACGCCATGTCGTTCTCAAAGTGAAGCTCCACACGGGGCAGTGGTGGCGACGGGATCGCCAGACGCACCGGGTAACAGTAGACGAGGCGGGACTGCGGCGGGGATGCACACGCCTCTGAACCGCACAGACAGAACACTATGGGGTCAGACAGCCAGGTACACAGGTAAATAATACACAGGCTGAAGTGTGTGTACCAGTGGGCGGGTCCTGCAGCAGGCTCAGGTGTGTCTGACGCAGGCGGCGGCTGTACTCAGCAGATAGCTGGTAGATCTTGGAGCAGATTCCCTCCACAGAATCTTTGGCGACAGCGGCAACGTGAGGACCGCACTGCTGCCTCAGGTGCTCCAGACGGTCCTGTGGATACACCAGTAACAGTCATAGGCCACCTGCACAGGTGACGTACAAGCAATGACGTCATGAGTACAAGTGAAGCAAAAGCCACGGGTTACCATGTAGTCCTCCTTGCTGGCGGAGTGATCTCGGCGCAGCCAGTTCATCGTGTCCTCAGCGTTCCACTTCACCACCTTCCTGCTCTCCGGGCTGGCATTCCTGCATGGATGACAGGTCATAGGTCAGCGCGCAGGCCCACCTGGTAATCTCAGCACGTTTAAGCTCAGGAGTTGTTCAGCTGGGTCCTACCTGGAGTCGATCATCTTCTTGGCAGCTTCGGCGTATTTAAAGAGCACCTTCCGAGCCTCCTCTTTGTACTTAATGCGAGACAACCTGCCACACACAAACCAATCACTGATCATTAATCTGCACATAATCTCTAATCAATAAATTCACAGTCAATTATGGTGTCAGACATTCATCACTCAATTAAAAGCAAATCTCATGATCCGAACGAGTGTCTCCTCACAGAGAGCGCCACTCAGGAGCAGGAAGTCACCTGATGGGAATGTCGTTCATGACCTCTCGGAACATCGATGGCGAGATAACAGGGTCACAGTCACTGGGCAGTAAGGGGTCGTGACCTTTGTCAATGACTTTCCTCTCTAGCAGCCAGCGGTTGAAGGACTCCCGGGGCGGATCGATACCTGAAGCAGAGAACCAAAACCTGGTCAGAGCTCACATTCAGACATACCCGTCACACCCATCAACGAGCAGATCAAAGGACACCTCAGATGACCTTTGACCTTCACCCTATCAGCAGATGTGTTCCACCTCTCACCTGCGGGGGAGGAGCTACCTGTACGCAACCTGCAAGTGTGGCATACCTTCCCTCTGGTGGCACAGCTCGTGGTAGTGCTGCCTCAGTTTGGTGACCAGCTGCGCTCGCTGGAGCTCGATCTCGGGGTGGGGGGGCAGGTGGTGCCTGGCGGGGGCCTGCTCTCGGATCACGGCGTTGGTCTGCACGTCCAGGTCCCAGTAGATCCTGAAAACACCGATCAATCAAAAAGGTCGTTCGACAAAACAAAACAACACAACACACAGTACTCACACAGCTGGTCTGTATGGTGCGGGGGTGGGGCTGGGTGTGGAGGGCGTGACCGACTGGGCTTGTTTGTCCTCAGGGGCGGAGCTCCAGGGTTTGACCCCAGGAGTGCTGGGAGAGATGGGAGTAGTTGGCTCCACCTGGTAACAGACAGACCTGGTCAGGGTTCCCTCACCTGCGCTCACTCGAGCATATTTAGCTGCACGCGTCAGCCTACTCACACTCTGCTGTGATTGGTTGTCAGATTACTAATCGAGGTGTAGGAAATGTAACAGTAAGCATGAAAGTCAGTGTGTCAGCCAATCACAGCAGAGCATTTTTCCTGCTGATCCAACCTAGCACTCAGTTTTACCTTAGTGCGTTTGAAACTGTTAGCCCCGCCCCCCTGCTCCTCAGAGCTCCTCCTCTTCCTCTGACCATTACCAAGGTTACTGTCCCCCCCCTCTGCAGGAGCCGCGTTTAGACCTAAAGGATCAGACTGCAGACACAGATCGATAACTGATCGATAACTGCACATCGATCAATAACTGTAACAGATAAGCACAGGGGATACTCACAATGACATCATGCTGGCCGAGCACTGGCACCTCCCACAGGCTCTGATTGGTGAATCTGTTAAAGTAATATGGCCGATTCTCCCGCCGAGACCAACACTTGGACCATCCAGCCTGAACCAACTCATCTGAGGGGGGAGGGGGGAGGGGGGGTCATCGGAAAGGGAAAGACAGGGGGGTGTGAGGAGGTGTGGTCAGAGTGAGAGTACGGTGAGTGGGACAGGTGAGAGGCAGACAAGCTTACCTGGGAGCTCAGGTGTTTTAGAGGCAGTGGACGGAGACAGGGGTGGTCCCTGAGATGAGGCTGAGCCAGAAGGAGCCAGCATCATGGCCGCCTCCCCCTTCACCGATCCCTGGCTGTCATTGGACATCTCGACTGTTAGAGTCAGAATAACATCACGTGCCTTCCGAAACAAAACACAGGTGAGACTGAGTTAGACAGGTGTGCAGCTGTAAGTAGGCGTTGGCTTTAGACAAAAATCTGATGTGAGTTTAAATATGAATGTCAAAATCATTTCAACAACCGCCACGATTAGCGAGCAGGTAAAAACACGTAAACATAAGTGAGGACCGGCGGGCACGCCGGCGAGGTGAAAGCTCACGTCTCTTCGTCACTCTCTGACCAAAATTGAAAATCTTAACCAGCAGCAACAGAAGATCCAAACTACCCTTTACATTTGATGATCATCATCACGGGTTTTCGGTGACTTTCGACAACGATTAAATCGCACTTCCTGCGCGGCTCTCTCTCTCTCAGTGTGCTCTGCTTCACTTCAGCAGCATCAGATAATGTTCATGTGTTGATTCATGGTTTTCTTACGTTTTTGGTTCTACTGCAGAATATTTTTGAGGTTATCTAAAAGCCAGGGCAGGAAAATCTCCTTCATGTTCCACAGTGTCAGCTTCGTTTTTATACACAAACATATAAACATGGATGTGTCCTGATAGGTGATCAGAATTATAACATTTCTGTCTGAGTGAAAATCACGTGAGGACACCCAGCCCTGCTCAGCGGGTCATACAGGTCAAACTGATCACTGATCAGCGTTACAGGTGCTCGTTCAAGTAAGTGTTTGCGCGTGCGTGCATTCAGGTATCTGTGTGTGTGTGTGTGGCGGTCTCGGTGCTTGCTCCGCTCCCGCGGGTGAATGTGGCGGGCTGACGTCAGACGGCAGCAAACCGCTGGTCAGTGATTAAACCGATCACAGTGATCGATGAGCTCAGACAGATTAAAGCGCGTTGTCGACACATTTCATCGTGTTTTCTTACACGCAGAAACGAGCGCCATGGTTACACGCATGCGCGGTGCAGGTTTTCCAAACAAACAGGGAGGAGGGAGAGAGGGGGAGGAGGACAACAAAAGGCTGCAGCGGCTGCTCGGGACCCCGGGACTGACACAGACACGCGGCGACGGCCGATCCGGCTCTGTAGTGGGGCCACGCGGGGCAGCACGCGCAATAAAGGACCGGTTCATAGCGTTCGCGTGGTCACATCGGCAGTTAGCCGCCATTAGGCTCAGAGAACCGCCGCTGTTCAGGCGCCACTTCACTCACAAGATGGCGGACACGCCCCTGCCACAGCGTCGCGCGCCCTCACTAACGTTTCTGTTCCGTGCTTCGAACTGGGCCGCCCCGCGCGCCACTGTCCAGCTCCTCCCGGGAGCCGACACCTTCCGCCGTGCGTCGGTGCGCCCGGAGCGGGCCCGCGGGACCGTCGGCGCTTACCTTAGCCGGTTAAGTCGCGGACAGTTGCGGGTTCTGCGCGTTGTTTCGGGTCCTCCGCTCCGCTCCCTCCCCGCCTGCTCAGACATCTTTACAGGGACCCGGACAGAGCAACTGCGCAGGCGCAGCGCCCGACCTGCTTCCTGTCCCGAGGTGTCCCATTGCGGGCGCCATGTTGAGGAGGTCAATAAGGCTTAAAGTCAAGAGCTGTCACCGAAATACACCCAACAAATAGTTTTAACACACACATCCCCGAACGTGAGGCTGATAACCTCAAAGGTACATTTCAGCCCTAATTTATTTAATAAGGCGTAGCTGTTTTCAAACACATTTGAGGGATGTTTTGCTAAATGACTGTGATTCAGCTGGTTACTTCATTTTTCAAGCCTTTGAATCTAATGACCTAACTTTTATTATAACATATTTATGGTTATAACTCAAAACAAGAAAATGACTTTTTCACTCCATAGACAATAAGCTGGTTAAACAAGAATCCTAATGCATCAATACCAATAGGATGGGATTTCAATAATAGAATAGAATAGAATAGAATTCCACTTTATTGTCATTGCACATGTCACAGGTACAGGGCAACGAAATGCAGTTTGCATCCATCCAGAAGTGCTTTAGCCATGATATAGATATATTACAATATATATTAGCAATAATATAGATATGTAAGTATATTACAGAATGGGTCTATTATGGTATGTTATAATGTACACGTGTGAAGTATGTTATGAATATTCTATAACTATAAGTATGTACAGGCTGTAGTGAGTACAAGCTATGTACAGATATAAATATGAAACTATACGGAATATGAAATAAGAAACTAGAAACTATACAGGATATGAGATATACAGTTATACAGAAATGTGAACTATACAACTATACAAGTTATAAACAGTTGTAGGATTAAAAAATTATCGTATGTACAGAATGATTATTACACAGAACTATACAGTAGTGCAGTTAAGATAAGTGAGCTGTGAGCCGTGGGATAATTTCTACAGAGGCTATATAAAGTGCTAGTGGTGGTTCAGTCCATGTTAT
>VUQR01019036.1:53953-71287 GCA_015108515.1 Hemichromis elongatus | reverse complement strand
GGTTTGGGGGGGGGGTGTCTACGTGGCTCTATTTATGTGTTGTTTTCTCTTTTTTTTTCTTTTTTTTTGATGTAAGCGCCAGCTCTTTATTTGCCAAATGTCAAAGCCTTCATTTTGTCCTTCCACACTGTCGTAAGTCATCTACTCACTTAATCTGGGGATGAGCCACATAACTTTTACGACCTGGAATTGTCGGGGTATGGGCAAAGCTCTTAAACGTGGTAAGGTATTTTCGCATTTGAAATCTTTGTCTTCTGATATAATTTTTTTTACAGGAGACCCATATCCAACCTTCAGACCAGAGGCAATTAAGATCGGTGTGGGTGTCACAGGTGTACCTTCAGCTTTTTCGGATGTTATCTGCTGACAGTTTTGCTTAATTATTAAAATTTCTGAAAAGTTATAGCAGTTCTGCTAAGTTAGAATATTTCTACCAAGTAATTAATTTTCTGCTAAATTAAATTATTTCTGCAAGGTTACACTGCTTCTGCTAAGTTATGTTATGCTAAATTATTACATTTCTGCCAAGTTGTAGCTTTTGGTAAACTACAGTATTTCTGCTAAATTGTTATGCTTCTTCTAAGTTATTGCATTTCTGCCAAGTTATTACATTGTTGCTAACTTGATATAGTTCTGCAAGTTATTAAAATTTCAACACCTTTTGAATACTGGCTTTGATTTCTTCAGCTTCTTCAGCTGTTTTCAGCAGGCAGCTTCAGCTGTACAGCATCCACTCTGCATTTTCACAGGAAATGCAACTTTTTCTACTTTCTCTTTGCTATTTGGGCTGATTGGGACCTGAAGACTGTAAAAACAAAAAATTACGTGATTACGTAATTTGTGGCTCTGAACCGGCTCTACACGTTGTTTTCTTGCTTTAATTAATTTATTATCAACAACAATATAAAATTATGCTGAAAAGGAATTACTAATGTAAAAAAATGGTTTTGTATATGTTTATATATATACGATGGCCCATAGAGACAGCATGTACAGACTCCAAAACACGTACAAACTCCAAAAACCACGTGTTTTGGAGTTTGTACGTGCTTCGGAGTTTGTACATGTTTTGGAGTTTGTACGTGCTTTGTCTCTAGGGGCCACCGTAAATAAAATTTTATTCATTTACGCCACATAAAATATAGTAAATGAATTATAAAATACAAAACCCTCATTTACATTTCAGCTTTTAACCATTTAAATTTTCATCTTTTTCCTTTTAAACAAACAAAGTGAAACAACACAAAACACTGCAAACCACAACACAATAAAATAGAAATTAAAATATTCAAAACAAAAAGATGCACATTTTCTGTCATATAGGCCTAGTTCTGCACCAGTTGGAGACGACCTCGGAGTGTAATGTGACAACTGAATTACAATAATCAAGGCAGGAGAAAATTAAAGTGTGTACTAAAGGTTACAGGTGATTGGATGACAATAAAGATTTTATTTTTGCAACATGTCTGAGGTGAAGGAAACAAGACTGGATGCACTTTGAGATGTGAGTTTCAAAATTCAGATGTTGATCAAAAATGAGACTAAAAGAATTAGAATGATAATGGTTTAGATGATTTGATGGTTTTACTGGCGAGGGGGCCAAAGTCGTGACTGACCTCCTTAGGAAAACTGTGTGGACCACACACTACATCCTCACTTTTACCCAAACTAAGATGAAGGAAATTTTAATACATCCCATTAATAATGTTGGGCTTAACAGGAAACTACAAATGTGTGTCATCTGTATAGAAGATGAGTGATGCTCTTTGCTCTGGAGAGGCATCAGGATATTGCAATCTCATCCAAAGAGGGTAAAGGACAGCCTGTAGTCTTTTCAGCTCACTCTATCACCCTCTACAGTCACTTTTCAGCCACTGTTCAGCCAATGTACCACAGAGTAAAGCCACATGTCAGCACAATCTCAACTGTAGAGCGGTAAAAAGGTCACCAGCAATCTCTCTTCCATTTTATTCTTCCTTACAACCTTCAAGAATTGAAGTTAAAATTGGAACCTTTCTTCATATGTTCTTCTTCCTGATGTGGAGAGGGGCTGGGCTAACTCTGTGCCTCCATGAAGACTTTTTGGGGTTTTTTGTGTTGAGAGTAAAGCTGTTACACAACACTGTCAGCCAGTGTGCCTCGCTCCTACAGATTGATTCATCCTGTCCAGTTATGAGCTCCAATTCACAAATTTTATGGTTGCATTGAGTGGGAGTTTGGTCAGGTATGAACGTATGACATAAAAGTCAGCTCAGCATGCAGAACCATTGTTGAGTATACGAATTTGTGAAGAGTGAGTACAATCCTAAAGGTCTGTAGGCAGTCTGTAAGAAACTTTTTCAGTCAAGCTCTATCGAGGGGGGGAAAGTCAGCTTGTTTACCAGAATATCGGGGATGATGGTGTTAAATACAGAGCACTATTGAGATGGCTTCATCAGTGGAACTCAAGGCCGTACTTGACAGGTTGCAGCATCAGCCTTTCAAGTTTTTAGCAATAAGTACTAGATCAAGTTCTTTGGGACAGGGGTCCTGGTGAGTTCTGCTGAGAGCTGATCAGCACACCCTTCCATTACTTTGTTAGGCACTCCATCCGCTCCTGTGGCCTTGCTCTCATACACAGACTTAAGCACAACATTCATGGTAATCTGTGGTCATTTCATCTGTTTACATTGAAAGTCACCAACATTGCATTGTCTCTGGCCGGCTTCCTGTTTGTGCATCCCAAACGAAGTGAACTAATTATAATTTCTGAGCCGCTGCTTTGTTAGAAACTATGATGTAGAGTGGCCAAAGCACATGGCAAAGCAGACCTGGCTAAAACTAGTTTTTGTGCATGCGGAATGAATTGTTTCAATATGGTTTAATTAAATCCTTGAGTATATCGAATAAAATGTCAGATTTAGCTTTTCACTGCTCAAAATACAATATCCTATGAATACACAATGCAGCAGAAATACAATATGCATGTTTTAAACTTTGAAAACATTTAGAGGAGATTATAGCTATTACATTACTGTTTGCTGCTTTTCAACCATCAAGTCTTTCAACAGTTTTGATTGTTTCCATAAGAGAAAGCTGGACTCTTTGGCACCGCTATAGATAGAAAATGATCAACTCAGTCATTTAACCATTTTCTTGCTTCCTATTTCTAGTATTGTGCAATGTTTGCTAGAAATTTTGTTTAAAACTACACTGATAAAGACAGTTTTCTATGATCAATTAATACAATGTAAAAAAAAAAAAAAAATGCTAATTTGCCCAAGGTTCAGACTAGAGCCTGTCCTAGGACACTTTGGGCAAAAGGTAGCGTGAAAAGCTTCTGTGTCTATCACATAAATGCAAAAACAGACAATCACTTTCACACTCTGCCTCAGCCAGGCAATAAATTCAACCTTCTGGGCTGTGAGGTGACTTTGCAAAACCATTGAGCCACTCTGAGCAAATTCACTCTTGTTTAATTCCAGCGATGCTGAAAACAAACTCCACAACCTCATCAGCAAAAGTAATGCAGCCACAAGAAATAATTCTGCTCTCTGTTTTTCATTACTGCAATCATTTGCGAACACCGCAAGAGCTGTGACAAGGGCATCTCATTTACAGTTTCAGTTAGCTCATCTTGAAAAGTTAGTTTTGAAAACAGTTTTCTGTAGTTATTTTTGTAGGACTTGTTAATGTAAGTGCTGGAGACTCGAGACTCGAGCTGAGAAACAACATCTCCACCAGGTTAAACTGTGAAATTGCTTCCATTATTTACTAATATTGAAAAGATTACGTGAAAACATTAACTTATCAACTTAAAGTGTATTTACTATGCATTTTTGTTAAAGAAAGATTGTCCTAACTATGTTTCTGACAATACTAAAAAAAGATGAACAACATGTTATTGATGTTTGCTTCCAGGCAGCAGCGTTACATTTTCCAACCTTCTTCAAATGAGCTACTGTCATTGATCACACATGACCATATTTGAAGTTTGCATCTAGTGAAACAAGATCTCAGCAGCAGCATATAGTGCAATAGTTGTGACACAGCATTCTATTCAATGACACAATGTAAGTCAAATATAAGCACAAAAGTAGCCTAACTATTGTTTTCCCTGAAGATTTCAAGTTAAAGTAGTTATTATTGTTAAAGTGTTAAGCAGTCATTTTGTAAAGTACACAAAAAAATAAAAATGATTTTAAAAAAATATTTAATTGCTACTTTTGCGAAAGCAATGCTTCTAAAAAAACAAAAAAAATCCTCCACGCTTCATAATTGTCAACTTATAGTAAATAGTTGAAGCAATAGACTGTCAGAGCAGTCACAGCAGAGATTTTATTTTCCATCCATCTTCTTCCACTTATCCGGGGCTGGATCTTAGGGGAATCAGCCTAAGCAGAGAAGCCCAGGCCTCCCTCTACCCAGCCACCTCCTCCAGCTTGTCCGGGGGAACACCAAGGCTTTTCCAGGGCAGTCGAGAGATATAACCTCTCCAACGTGTCCTGGGTTTGCCCCTCCGTGAATCGCTACCTAATCGTGGTCGGGGTTTGTGTGTTTGAGGGATCCCAGGGCCTATGTTGTTCCGGGGCTTCTGCCCCCTGGTAGGGTCTCCCATGGCAAATTGGCCCTGGGTGAGGGACCAGACAAAGAGCGATTCAAAAGACTTCTGTGAGAAGAACATTAAGGGAACAGTTCACCCTGCCCAGGATAGGGTTACTGGGGCCCCCCCCCCTGGAGTCAGGCCAGGGGAGGGTGCCCGAGGGCGAACGTCTGGTGCCCGAGGCCTTAGTCCATGGGGCCTGGCTGGGCACAGCTCGAAAAAGGAACATTGGCCCATCTTCCTGCAGGACCACCACCCGCAGGAGGCACCATAGGAGTCGGATGCATTGTGAACCAGGCGGCAGCCAAGAGTAGAGGCCCTGGCGGACTGATACCCAGCTACCAAGACTGCATTTCATTTTATTTTCATATATTTTGGTTAGGTAATGGTGAAGTAATAATCTGTGTGTGCCTTTTCGTAAAACTAACCACATGACACTGCACTAAACATGAAACAAAGGAACCCTGGGGAGGCTAGAATAACAAGATAATCATACACAAATGACAATGAATTACCTAAAATATCTAAACTATTGAGAAACAAAATCTAATAAATAAAGACATAATGAATCCATGGGATAATGGCAATAGCAGTGTGAACTCATTATTGCATTATTGGTGTGTGTTGTTTTCAGGTCTTACTTTGGTTTCATAACAGGGATGTGAGATACAATATCATCGTGCCTGAGGGTTTAAGGATTATGTTCCTGTTTAGTAACACATGAAAAACATAAAATGCCACAGGTGCACTGAACTCAAACATTTGAGTAATAGCAGAGAGCTGTATAAGGGGAAAAAAAGTTACCAAGTCAGAGTTGGGTATTGACATTAAATGTGGCCAGTTTGTCAGCTGCTGCACCACTGAGGTCAACTGGCTAACCATCACCGCCTGGAACTGCCACAAACACTTAGGATTGTATCCAGAACAGAGGCTTAGAGACACTCACTGAGAAAACAACACAAAGGGTTGCCTTGACCTTGCAACCTTTTGGTGGCAGCAGTAGAAAACACTGAGACTAAAAGCAGAGCAGCACGACTTTGAAAAGTCACTATCAGGTAGTACTATGAAGAAAGAATTTAAGAAAAACTTGTTAGAAAGACCATAAAGAAGAGATTTAACCACCTGAGAAATGATGACGTGTTTTGATTCATGTTTGCGATTGTGACAATGCGCTTATTAGCCACACTTGGTAAATCGAGCTATAAACCCTAGCAGGGCTCAGGAGAGTTTACAGTTTAACGATCACTCTCTGTGGGTAGATCACTTCTTTTTATAGTCAAGTGAACTTTGATGCCGACCTCAAGATTAATTTGCTAATTAGCTGGATTGATGCCAGAGAAGCAAAACAGATTCAGTTACTGTTACGTCCCCACATGGCAGCTAGGCGAAGAGGGTGGGGGACAGTAACAACAGGATCCGGATGGGAACAAAAAGGAGGCCAGGCAGAGATGTTCAATACAAAATAACTCTTTATTAATAATCAGGCAACTCACTAATCAGATAACTAGCAACAACAGAAAGAGGCAGCAACGCTGCTTTGATAACAAATCAAACAGGCCAACCCAAAGAAATGGCGGCGGCTTTAACTAAGAAAACAATTGTACTCACTCAACGGAAATAGACAGCAACGCTGCTCTTGGCACTAACCAGGTAGGCCCAAACCACAAAATGGAGGCTACTCCACTTAGGAAATACACCACTCAAAGGAGGGTTACTCACAATGAGCCACACACACAGTGGGGCTGGTCGCGCGCACACAGTGGGGCTGGTCGCGCGCACACAGTGGGGCTGGTCGCGCGCACACAGTGGGGCTGGTCGCGCGCACACAGTGGGGCTGGTCGCGCGCACACAGTGGGGCTGGTCGCGCGCACACAGTGGGGCTGGTCGCGCGCACACAGCGGTCCTTTTCCACACCTAGACCAGCATATCACACCAACCAGCACAGAGGAAATCCACCTGAAGCCTCTCCCACACTCACACTGCTCTCCTCCAGCTTATATCACCTCTGGAGGGTAATTGGTGGTAAACGAGGGCAGATGAGCAGCAGCTGTGTCCTAGGAGAGAAGGCAAGGGCGGAGAGAGACAAAGGGAGGGGCTAGAAAACAGGAGGTGAAGCGAGGGAGAGGACAGCACCACACCCACACAAGGGCAGTTTCAGGAGGCCCTGCCAGGACCGTAACAATTACAAAGATGAAGGAAGATGAATGGAGGCCGAAAGACCGAGAGACAGCCGATAGGTTACAGCAGACGGACCTTTGCACTGCCCTGGCCGACACAATTAAAAGCACACACTAGTCTGCCAGACCTGCCCGGACAGCCTCGCCTGGCAAAATTCAATTACCACTTATCACCAGTGACAAGGAGCATCACTCTGACTGGCATACATATATTCCTGGTGCTGGACACACACATGCATACACACAAGAGAAGTCTAGCTTTGTGCAAGCCTGGTCAGTAAATTACAACATGTCAGTGGACAGCACAGAGTGGAATCACAGTCAACACAGTGGTAAATGAAGTAACGCAACAATGACTTTCTCTGCATGAAAGTCAATATTGACAAGCAATCATTTTAGTACATGTTTGGCAAGACCTAAATAACTTTCCTCAGAACTGGATCACAGTTATGTTCAGGTTCAGACACATACAAGGTGTGGCCCTTTTTAACACCCTTGAATGCGTGAGAAACAGCTAGTTAAAAACCCGGGAGACTGTTACAGAAGCCAAGTTATTACAGCCGTTCGTAAACACCTATTAGCAAGAACTCAAGGAAGTCTAAGTGCACACCAGTGTACATAGACTTTAAGTTGGTGGGCTACCCAGATATATTTGGAGCCATTTAATATAATATTCTATTTATTGTTATTTTTTCCCCTCACCTGAGAAAATACTTCAGTAATGAACACTTTACTTTCAGTTGCTGCTAACCGGCTAGATCCTTCCTTTCTTGTGCTTTTCAAAATAAAGGCTGATCAGGCCACTGTTGTGCTGATCCCCAGTGCCTCTCATGATCACACAGACTCCAACTGCCCCATCGTGGATTGCAGCTGGTGACAGAAGTCCTACCACTGAAGATGCAGCTCTCATGGCACATAATTCAATGCTGTATTTCATAAGCCTACTTTCTCGCCATTATAGGCGTCTTTTGGTGGTCGACTGGTGAGCGATAATGGTTTTATTTTAGAGACCTATAAAGTCTGGATTGGGAGGTTGAGAAGGTGGTGATGGGTTGTTGTCGGGTTTCATTTGCCTCTGAAGTCAGAAGGTGGAGCTGGGAGTGGCATCACTCAGAGAACTCAGCAAGGGAAACCAGGGTTCGTTTGTTTGTTTGCTGCTCAGCAAAATACAATGCATCACTGCAATATGGAACAATCCTCTTTTCTTTTATTGCACTTAAAAATATGACTGCAGCATGTTTCTAAAAAATAGGTCTGGTGAGTGTTGTGTGCTTGGCTTTGGTGAGTCACAGTTACACAGCATTGGTATTAGAGATTATAAGCTTTTGTAAATTTATTAGCAAAGACTCTGGTTTTCATATGCCTAACTGTTTCTTTCACTTGGCTTTTAGTTTCACTTTCCCACCCTGGTGGTAATCAGGCAGTAAAAACAAACTGGCAACAGAATTGGTTGAAACACATTTTATCTGTGGCGGTCACTTGTAAGATACAAAACTTAAAGGATCTTCTGCAATATCTTGTGCCTGATACCACAGGCAGCCTTGTGGTAGTACTACGATTTGTCTGAAGTCATTATCCTAAATTTTTATGAAACCAAAATTTTTTTGGAGGTCAGCCTCCTATGTTGGGCAGAAATGAACTTCATTCATTTCAAGGGAATAAAAAAAAGTAGAGTTTTAAATCTGGTTCAATTTGTCCCGTAGAAGACTGAAGGATGCTGCATTTAATTTTGCTTTCTTTTTGATTTATTTGTGTGTGTGTCTGTGTGTTTGTGTGTTTAGGGGTGGGGGATAGTTTCTGCTTGCATTTCTGTAAAAGTCACTGCACTCCAGTGGACACTCCTCCACAGAAAGAGCCCTTGGTAAACCACTAAATATGTAAATATTCCCTGCAGAGAAGGCTGGTATTGTGAATTATCCATATTTGCATCGTATTTCTATTACCATCCATCACTTATTGCTACATTCTATGATGAAGCATAAGTTCAGTCAACTGTGCTCTCTGCATAAATTTAAAAGCAAAAAAAAAAATCCCATCAAAAAGCAGGTGTGTGCTTTTTTTTGTAATAAATACCTAGTTTTCCTAAACGGTTAAATTCCAGTGGCTGAAGGTTTTCCAAAGCAGTTAATTTTATAAGAACCTCAACAATATCTTAGATACTTAAAGTACAAATTGCTCTTTTCCACCACAAGGTCAATTATCCATGCTATAAAAGCTCTCAGGATGAAATGACCACAGCTCTCAATAACTGAAGTACACTTGTGGTCACCTGATGTGTTTTAACAGGGTTGAAAGTACACAGCAGGTTCTGAGCTTTAAATTCAATCTGATCTCAACCTGTGAGTTAGCAAAATGGACCCGGAATGTGCTTAAACAAGAACACAAGGGCGGATAATGATCTTAATTGCTGCAGAGAGGTTTGATACCACATGCGTGGGAACAAAAACCCATTAGCTCAATTATTTCACAACAGTGTTGCAGGGCACTTGCGTGGTGGAGATAATTGATTTGAACAGATATGGAGAATTTAATTGACAGTGTTTTGGGAAATTTGACAAGAAGTGTTTTTTTTTAAAGAGAAAATAAGAGATTTCACCGCAGAATGAAGACATTTCTTCTGTGATCTAAATCTACTCTTTTACCCCCTTTAGATAGCTGAAACACAAGGAGCAAGGCATAGACTGAACTCTGACATCATGCCCCAGATGTTTTACTATCATTGCTTTTTATGCTTTTATTTTTCTCTCCTCTTTTCAAATGTCCTCTTTTCTTAATAAACACTTAATTACCCAACTAAACCTAACCTAAGATCTTGAAATGGTGAAACGTCACAATGCCCTTTCTGTTAAATCTGCTTTACATAAGCAGTAAAATGCTCATACCAAGCAGCACTTGTTACCAAGCTTAAATTCTTGGCTCTGATGTGTTTCCCTTCAACTCGTCTGTGCTGATTGCACTGAGCACTGGGATGAATGTTCATATTCAACATCCAAAGAAGAGCTTTAGAATTTTTGTTGAATTAATTGTCCAACTCCTCTGATTGTCACTTTTTTTCTCTCTACACATTCTTGAATTGAATTCGAGTGAGCAATGAGACTTTATGTAAGCTAGGGCCCGTGCGATATGACAAAATATATCGGATGGTGAAATTAAAACTTTTATCTTATCTTTTTTTTCATGGTGTTGAAAAATACACTGTTTACGGCAATAATTTTTCATCATTTGGATGGTCACCACGTGGATGCAGGCACAGAGAATACCAGCACAGCCAGTGAAGACGAGGCAGAACCAGGTAGCTAAAAACAAAAGGACCAGTCAAAAATTTGAGGATCTTATTCCTAAATGAGGGGCTACCTCTGTAGCATGGACATGGTTTGGTTATGAAAAGTCTGACACAGATCAGAAAACTGTACTATGCAAGTTATGCCCCACCACAGACTCAAACACAACAAACCTTGTCAACCACCTACGCAAAAATCACTTGAAAGAGTACGGAAAGACTTCACGGATGAGAAGCAAAAAAGAGCCGTCAGGTACTTAGACTCAATTGTTAGAACAGGCTTTTCTCCCTGCAGCACGCTGTGTAGTAAATACTCACAAAGAAAACTTATATTTAAAATTATATAGTTTCAAAACACTCGACTCCAGGTACACGACGCCCAGTTAAAACACTTCACACAAATCGAGTTGCCCGAGATTCACAGAATTTATAGAAAATGCACAATTTTTTGATATATATCGTTATCAGGATGAGAAATGTCTAATATCAGGATATGTGTTGGTCAGTGGTAACTATCATCTGTCAAAGCATTTATCTTGTGAGGTTCAAGCAGTGTCTATGGACAGACACCAGAGAACACCAAGACACATTACAACAAGTCTTATCTTACAGGAGTTAAAAGATGTGCTGTGAACCTCCAGGAGGCACTCACAATCTTTTGTTGTGTCCATGTCTTACTGGTTCAGTGCTGTTTTTCTTTTAGCAGTTTTCTTTTTTTAAATATTGGGCAAGGTATTACTACAAATATATTATCAAATGGACATTTCAGACTTCATTTATACATAAATAATAGTAAATGGACCTTGAATTGCAATCTTCTTTGTCAAATTACTATTTAAAACGAATATAATAGAGAACTATGTGAGCCATTACCACTCTGTAGGAAAGCAGTCTGTTAAATCTTTTTAATATTGGCCCTGTGTTTGAAAAACTGCCCAAGCAAATAAAAGCAAAGACAACTCACTTGACAATCAATAGTTTAAAAAAGGTTTATGAATGTGCTGAAAGGAAAACAAATAATGTAAAGCAGAATAGCTCTTTTCTGTTGAAATGCTTTGCAATTAATAGGACTTTCTGCTACTTTTCTCTTTGCATACATCTTACATGCCCTTTTTCCCCTCAACAGGCTAAAACAAAAAAGGATGAAGGAAAAGCAAAATGCACTATCCTGACAGCTTCTGGAAAATATCTGGAAAATCCACATACTCTTCACCTCCGTTTATACCATTATTTCTAATATGCTCAACAGACTGGAACTTAGAATTGATTTTATGAATAAGCAGTTGGAAAAAAGTGAGTTTGACATCCTGTAGAGTAAATTTAACAGGCAGAGAAGAAGCAGCCGGTCAGGTCTATTTAACTATGCAGTTTACTTTCTTTTAAAATTTCCAAAAAGTTTAGACTGTAGGAGGAATATCTGCACATACCTGAGGTATGAAATAAAATAAGACAGAATGTTGTATTGTCTCTGGCAGGATACACACTCATATATATATATATATATATATATATACACACACACACATATATATATATATACACACACACACACATATATATATATATATATATATATATATATATATACACACACACACACACACACACACATATATATATATATATATATATATATGTATATATACACATATATATATATACACATATATATATATATATATGTAATTCTACTCTGATACAACTATTCTATTACTCTTTTGTAGGGATTTTATATATTTTTAGTTCCTTTAATATACATATAAATAAATATATGCAGCCACAAGCTTGTTACCAAGCAACAGTTGATCTGTTTGGGAGGACCAGAGCTCACCACTGCTGATGCTGAGGGAAGAAATGTATGACTTTTTTTAAAAGTTACTTTAAAAGTGTGGAACTCTGAAGAGTAGATGAGGTGCTATTGTTGTGAATGTGTACTTCTCTAAAAATAGCACTGTCACTTCTATCTGATACTGAGATGGAACTGCTGGATTTATCTCCTGGTCTTCATGTGTAAATGTGTAGGAGGCTTTATTTTCTAAAGTAATGTCATGAAGTTGCTCTTGTTTGTCCAACCAACTTTATTTACAATATATAAAGGAGGAGGAAAAGAAAGCTCACATTTGAGAAGCACGTTTCGTAAAATGTACATTTCTTTAACGAAATTCAGATACTCGTGTTCATTTTAGGTTTCTATTAAATTGCTGTGATTTTTTTTTATCGTGCAGTTACTTCCTTTAAAGCAATCAGATTTATTACGTCTTTGCAGCAAGTCCACAGTTTTTAATGCACTGATACAAGCTTAGCTTAGTTTCCTTTTTTGTAAGATCAACAATCCCAGTCTTGATAACAGTTTTGGGAACAGCAATGAGATAATATTCTCTCTGGGAGAGATATGGAGCTTCTGCCTGCCTCTTATGCTGTTGAAACAAACAGACCTTAAAAAAATCAGATAACATTACAGTGGCTGAATGGTTAATTTAACCCTGATTATCAAATATATTTTTTCTCACTTTTCTTTCCTGGAAACCAATTGTACCTTGCATGCAGCTGTTGTTTGGTTCCTCAAATTTGTATAACCACAGACCCTCGGTAGCTTTTCATTACTTTGGCTGATTACCTAACAGTCTAACAAATGGCTCATGTTTGCGATTGGCTCATTTCACTTATGAACTAGCGAAGGCAAAAGCAATCACACAAACTGGTGGGTGGCTGCCAGGCGGCTCCTGGGAATTTCAGACAGTTATGAGATATTAGATTGGTCTTCATGGAGTCTAAACTCTGTTAATAATTTGGATAATAGGCCAAGTAGATTAACACTGCCTCCTGCATCTTGAAGCCACTTCTCACACTCTGCTCAGGTTTCTTTTTGTACAAATGAGTTACAAAAGGGAAACTATTTGATTATCAGTTTAAGTAGTTTGCTGCTTAAAGAAAGGTGCGTCCACCACAAACTGAAAGGTTGGGGATTTAATCATTGGCTTTTTAGCTTATGTGCTTGTGTGTTTCTATCAATTATAAATAAGAGGACAGAGTTTTGTCCTTTAAGGTAAAAATGTGACGTCCGTATGAACATTAGCACGCTACTGTACTCTGTAGAAATGTGCATTTGGCTTCAGCTCTATAACTGATAACAGCACGCTATCACTGAAGTTTGATTTTATGTTTAGTCATAGGCATCACAGTGGACTGGTGGTTAGTACCATGACCTCACAGCAAGAAGGTACTGGGTTTGAATCCAGTGGCTGGCTGAGGACTTCTGCACGGAGTGTGAATCAGGTCCGTCCGGGTATTCTGGCTTCCTTCACCAAAGACATGCTGGTGATCCTAAATTGGCTGTAGTTGTGAATGTGAGTGGTTGTTTCCGTATCTGTGATTGATCAAAGGTGTACCCTGCTGTGTTTAGCTCCAGGCTGATCAAAACTCTGAAGTGAAAAATGGATGCATCATGATCCACTATCTCCATTTAACATACAATAGTGAGTTTAAGAGACTACCTTTGTACCTTTAAAATAAAATGTAATGTCCTTTGTACAGTGTGCTGGGGAATTACTGTTTGACTCACAGAGTATGTGCATATGTGTTGTCCAGCTATAGACCACCGCCAACCACTTGAATGTATTTCAAGTGCCATGCGTGAAGTAAACTATAACCTGTAAGTACTATAACTCTGATAACTACCATTTAGAAGAGAGAGGCTAATATCAGCTAAAAGAGAACAAAACATGCTTCATACTCAGTTGTCTCAGCCCACTGTTTCTCTGTTGTCTGTCATGCAGTGGTAGCGTACTGTGTGTGACAGCATGTTTCTATTCAGAAAATGGATTGATTGGATTGTGTCAAGAAGCAGGCAGATGTGAGCAGCTGGTTGTCTATGCTAAATAGGCCCGATCACAGAGCACATCGTGTTGTTTTCAAAGATGAAAAGCACTCATGAGATCAGACATAATGCAAAGTGACCGCTTGTCAAGTCAGGTGTTGGCAAAATTAAGGAGACTCCAGAATCTTGAGATTTAGCACCTGAATGGATTGTCAGCTGTTTGATGGGACGTGTGCCAAACAGCCTCCCACAATCTGGAAAGAAACACAAGGGAAGCCAAATCAAAAAGGAGATCACAAACTAATAGTTTTGCAACAGTTCTGTCTTTTAAAGTTAGTCCTTCATGTTTCTTTCATTACAACTTCACTACACTTCAGTCTTGATTGATTGAAGCGCAGACCTCTTGATTGTTTTATTTAAAATCCACTGTGGTGATGCACAACATTACCACAAAAAAACATAAGAATGCCATTGTTCAAATACATATATTTATATATTCACCAGTCACTACTGATGAGTCAGGACTGGCACTGCAGCTGTTGTTAGTGACATACGCTGGTAGCTTTATAAAAATCTAAAATAACAATAATACGATGTCTCAAAAGAGCAATTTAAACTTTTTGCCTGACAGAATTGTTTTTGCGTTATAATTTCCAGCGCACAATATTTGCATGTGTGTCAAAAAGAGATCTTGTGATTCTCTCAGAGTTGTATTTGCCTTTGGAAATGCGTTTTGTTCTTGGACATTGACTTTAATCTAATCTGACTCTAGTGCTAATGAGTTCATTACCATGGGAGTCAGATTCTAATGTAGGGTTAGCAGTGCCGAGGCCAAGATGACCTTACCCATCTATTCTGTAGTGGGGAGAGCTCTGGGCTATATTAACAATGATTTATTGGGAAAGAAAGACGTAGTTACTAAAGAATGAGAGGTGTCATGAATACCATAGAGCTTGATCAATGCGTTAGCAGGCTGACGCATGTCCTTCGATATAAAGATAGCAATAATTAACGCAAAATGACTGACAATTAGTGGTTTATCAGTGTTTCAGCGTTGTTATAATTTTACTGTATATGTTTTATTTTAAAGCTAGAAGCCTTTCGTGGGGCTGAAGTAGATCTAACACAGTATTCACACATTATTATTTTCTAAGTTGATGTAATGTCAACGCATTTTGGGTTGTTTATGGCACCCAGATCATTTTAGTTCTGTTTCAATATGCAGTTCCCGGCAGGAAAATCAGGCTCATTAGCTGCTAAATGTTGCACTATGTTCACCAGCCATTTGATGCTAAGCAGGTACTGTAACGTAAAAACAAAATGCATGACTGCTGCGGCTGAGAAATCTGCTGATAGGAGCAGCGAGAGTGAACCAAAATCATTAAGGTGTGTTCTGGAAAAAGTAAAAAAAACCCAAGACTTTTAAGTTCTGTCGAGTTCTGTAGCGGTAAATAATCTAGTTTCCCTCTAGCTGTACTCTCTAAAACTGAGAAAAAACAAATTGATGTTATTAGCCAAAGCTGCAATGTTTACTCAATATTGAATTCATATTCAACATTTTAGTCTATCAGCAGGTTCCGACGTTTCCTGATATGCAATGAGGCAGATATAAATCAGGAACCTGTTCAAACTCCCTGCCACCTTGCTGTAGTCTTGCATGTCTTATCAAGTATATTAAATGCCCCATCCCCCCTGGCACATCCTGCTCTTACTCTTTTCTCTTATCTAATTCTGGAAACACTTACCTGTGTATTGAGCTCTCACTCTCTAGCGTTATCAAATCTAATTTTCATAAATGCCGTCACTCTTCTTTATCAAATCTGCATCTCTCTGCCCACCCCCCTCGCATTCATCCTTGTGTTATTTAGTAAATGTGCCTTGTGCGAGCGCTCTCACTCTTGTTTGTCTACAAAAATTTTTGTGCCTGCCAGCTCTGTTCGCAAAGCTGTTCCATAAAGTACTGTGGAGTCCCAGCGTCTGCTCTGGCTGTGTAAGTAATTTCCTGTTAGACAGCATTTTTCACAAGGATGGGCTTTATTTTTTAAAACACTTTGTCACAAACTACAATCCATCACATTTAAGCTGTTAAATAAAAAGAAGCATTTATTCAAAGAGAAGATATGCAAATTGACTCAATATTTAAGGGGAAAAAAATAATGCAGAACTCCAAGAAAGTGATGAAGACGGCACGTTATGCGACTCAAATATAGGCTGCCAGTGTAGGTGTGGGAATATGGTTTAAGTCGATGTCACTGCCAGTTTAACAACACTCGGTTAGGTCTGGAGAAGCAAAACAACCAAATTGGGGCAAGAAGAGCCACAGCACTATCTCATGTAGGGAGAATTCGCCTGGAGCAAGGAGAAAAAGCCAGCAGGCCAAATAGGACCAGGCAGAGGTCTTGTCCCTGCACTCTGAGGTGCTGTTACAGAAGCAATGAGATGAGATGGGCAGAAAATTCCCCACCAGCCAACCAACCAACCATGCTCAACAACACACAAGCAGGCAGAGCCACTCAAGCAACAATTAGGTTATCAAGTGGTGTCTGTTGTCTTTACTTACCCCAGGTAAAGCTGCTTAAGTTGTGTTTCATCACCCAATGAGGAGCTATGTTATTTTTTATTATTCAAATGCTATTTTTTATGTGTTATAGTCACTAATGCTAAATTTCACTGGTGCTTTCTCATTCTGTGTACACAATTTTCTGTTATTATTGCAGTGTGAGACATTAGCGGAAGATCGTTTAAATCAACAACAAATTATGTTGGGTTTTTTTTAATAATGTTTTCAATAAAGCCTTAATGAAATAAGTAAATCTAGTGCTTTCAACTTTACAGTTTTACTCATTATTGAGTTTATACTTTGTCACTTTCTAAACTGTAAAATTCAAATGGATATAAACTATATCTTCTAATGAAATAAAAGTCCACAAAATATTTTTATGTTAGTTTTTCTAGACATGAGCCACAAAGTCAAATACAAATCTGCTAGCTTGACCTCTGAGGGCAGCAGACAGTTTCGAGGGGCTAGTGGAGTAGGAAGAAACAGATGTCCGGTCCGAGACTTCCTCTTGCTTAGTTCGGGCCTTGTTTGGGAATGCAGATAAGTGGGGAAAAAATAAGACTATGTGAGGCGATTATATTTCCAAAATCACTTTTTTGGCAAAGCTTTAACTCTTTTGCTCTCCTCATGGGTTGTTCAAATTAATGCAACCAAATCCTTCTTAAAGTGGTTTGGACAACACACTCAAATCAAGTTATGTAATACTGAAAATCTTTTTCCATGTCTACACATTCTATTAAATTCCGTTTTATTTATATGGCACCAAAACTCAACAATGATTGTCTCAAGGTTCTTTATAGTAAATATTATAAATACCTTAAGAAAATAGAGAGAAAACCCCAAAAATCAGATAACCCTTATGAGCAAGCAGTTGACGACAGTGGGAAGGAAAAACTCTCTTTTAACAGGAAGAAACCT
>VUQR01019036.1:35172-53933 GCA_015108515.1 Hemichromis elongatus | reverse complement strand
AAAATTTTTTTAAAAAAAATCGCCCGATGGCCAGTCCAGCACTGGGTGAAGTGTCAAGTCTTTTCAAGTAAACCGGTTCAAGTCCTTTCAAGTCCCGAGTCATTGGTGTACAAGTCCAAGTCAAGTCCAAGTCTTAGATCATTTTTTCAAGTCAAGTCTGAAGTCATAAAATTAGTGACTCGAGTCTGACTCGAGTCCAAGTCATGTGACTCGAGTCCACACCTCTAGTAAATATTATAAATACCTTAAAAAAATAGAGAGAAAACCCCAAAAATCAGATAACCCTTATGAGCAAGCAGTTGACGACAGTGGGAAGGAAAAACTCTCTTTTAACAGGAAGAAACCTCCAGCAGAACCAAGCTGTGACTGTTTGTAGGTGTGGAAGACAATTCTGCATTCCTATGTACATGAGCAAAATTAAATACAAATAGAAATACATTGTAGAGATATATAATATATATTTTTGCTTTTATTTGATGATTATTGGTTAGTTCTTGTTGGTAGCACAAAAAAGAGAACAGGAGTGTTTATTGACAGGAAATATAATAAAGTACAATGTGTACAGGAACCTATTTTCTAAATCATAAAGCTCATTATCGTACACTTGCTCCCCCACCTACTGAATTCCACTCCAGTGCCTCCCTGCTGTGGGTATGATTAAACATCTGTGATGGTGACACCGGAGGGCTGCACTTCATTCGGCGCTCGGAGTATCAATATTATACACCACTATACGATGCATGAAATACTCCTAGCCTTTTGGATTATTCTTTTCTTTAGCTTGCAATATAAACTGATTCCTTGGCTTTACATTACAGAATGATTTAAAAACCAATCCATACAGGTGGAAAGCTAGTTTCTTTTTTCTATCTTGGTGCGGGTCTTGATATCACCTGGCATTTCCATTCCATGTTTGGACAAAAAATTTTCTTATCTGTCTGCAAAAACTCCAGGAAATGGATATTTGAAGGTCATGATGGATCCTACCTTGTTTCTTGGGTTTTCTCAATTACATTCAGCAGTGACAGGCATCTTTGATCTTCCCTTGTTTGTGTCAACATTCATCTTCATTAGCATGAAGGAAGCAGGTTGCCAATTATCTGCGAACATTAATTTTGTCTTTGGCAGTTCCTTCTCAACATCGTCCTCAGGAGGATTAATTTGTATTGAGTGTATTCTACTCCAATCTTAGGCATTTGGAAAAGTACTCGTGTTTTTCTTCTGTGGACAAAATAATGGCTTTGCTTCAACATCCTCCTCCTGCTTTGTCATTGTAGTTGCTTTATATTGCACACACAAGACAAATCCCAGACAAATGTCATACAGCTCTCAGACTCCCCGTCGCTAGGAGCTCCTTCCTTTTTATCGGGCTGCTCAGGACTCCTGAGCTGTCAGCTTACTTTAACGGACTCCTAGAATTTGGCAGAAGTTACTACACCCTCTGTTGTGCAGTTGATGTTGTCACCATTTGACTTCTTAATGTTATGAATGGATCCAACATCCTTTCAGATTGTGATTACTGTTGGGGCTCATTCCTAACCGTATTTTGCAGACTCACAGTGACATGAGGGGGGAAAGGAAGGATCTTAATCTTTTAAATCCAGACAGTTTTTTTTTAGTTTTTTTTTTTAGCCACGTTTAATACAAAAGCCACAGAAGTTGTTAGCTTTCTAATGCTTTAGCTTGTGTGTGTGTGTGTGAGAAATATTATCTAAATAGGGTGCACCTATATACTGTAAAGTACTTTGATACAGTTAGGTCTAAATAACAGAGATAGATATTCAGTTGTTTCTCATTTGATGCTCTCACTCAACAGTAAACTCTGCAGCGGTTATTGTTCTGCTCTGCAGCCTCAGTGAGCTCAGTGTAGTTCCACATGGACTAGTTCATAACCTGCAGCATATTCTGTTAGAGTGGCCCTTCAGCTCACAGCAGCACATCTCCAGAGCAGAACAAGGACTACTGCTGTCAGCTATCAGTGGACTTGGAGGCTGTCTTTAGAGAGGCAGATGATGACATCAAGAGGTGCCACAACACTGACCTGGTCAGCCAGCCTTAGTGGAAGCATGAGACAGGAAAGGAGAATAAACTTTCAAAGTAAAACTAAGGAGCGTGTCCACCATGACTGGCAGTACCTAATGTACCTGGGCAGCAAGCCCAACTACAATCTGGGAAACTTGTTTACTGTAGCTGTACCTCATGCTTAATTCTTCACAGAAGTTCTGATTGTGTTTTAGATATCCAGTGTGACAAATAAATGAAAAATGCAAATTCCAGTTTTCTCTAATAGTAGATTTTTATTTAGTACATTTTTACTTATAATATTATTATACTTCTTTTAAAAATATGCATCTTATACCACCTTTTCTCACATGAGAAGAATGTGAAAATGCCCACTTTGATGAGAAACCTCGTGCCATGACTATACTAAACACAAAATTTGCTGTAGTAGATTACCTGTTTATTTTCCATGTTGGATGCAAAAAATATTGAAGCTGCAGTGGCAGGTTGTTAGATACCTAAAACAAGAAAACATATAGCAAGGGAAGTGTTGCTGAAGGATGGTGAAGTATTCATCCGGGATTTCTTAAAAGAAGCGTGAGTGCAGCAATGATTCGTGGCAGTCATTCTGCAAATCCAGTATAAATATCAGAACACGCACACGTCTGGCAAATGTCAGCTGCAGCTCAGCGCAGACCATGCAATAAGATGCATATTAGGGCAATATAAATGTTAACCGGTAATTCAGTTTTGAGACGAAACAAGCCGATATGAACATCTAATTGAAACGTGTTCTATGTTTTGCTAATTATGTTAAACCACTAAATACATCATTCTTCTTTTATTACATTATGTTCAAAATTCCCCATCAGTTTTGATCAAAAACATTTATATTTGAGCTTTTTCCATCTATTGTAATAGCTATGATGTTTATCTAGAAGCTTAGAGGAAACTCTTAAAAAAAAAAAAAAGATAGCTGACATTTTTCAACACCTTTCATGACATTCTGGATGAAAACTGATGTACTTCGTGTGCTTGGCAGGTTTACCTTAAGACATGGAACAATCTGCGTCTGCACAATTTATTGGTGCCTGATGATTAGTTCCATGGACCAATGAACATGTTGTACCCATTTAACCCAATTTGTTCTACCACAAAGGCAAAAAAACCTGTCAAATTATACTTCCTCGATTTCATTGTTCTACAGCTCATACAACTGCAACTGTTTACTTCTCCTGTATGATTTCTGAACTATATCTCCGAGCTGTTGTAGATGTAAATACCCCACAGGAGCAGCCATGGATACATCTTTAGAAAAGGGTTGATCTTCTGTAAATAAGACAAATCCCCAAAGTATTATAGAAAGGGACCAGTCAGTGAATGATTGCTCTAAATCACTGAATCACTGTCTGATGGAACTTCTTAATTTATGTAGTGACATTCACTTTGCCATGTAAGTTTGCCTAAAGCAAATGACGTATGTTTTATTAGCATTTTTTATTGAATAATGTGTCTTTCTTTAAAGCATTCATGTATTAAAATGATCTTTTATTGTATAGTTACTCTTATGTCATCGTGCAGTTCTGAGTTTTAATCAGTTCCATTGTCCTCTTGAATACTCTGGCTGAGCCATACTCACATCTTCTCCATCTATTAAACAGTAGCCAGTTATAAGTGGAGCTAAAAGGTGTTTACAGATTAATGATAGCCAACTTTACCTCTGCAGACGGAGGACGACCTCGTCTCAGCCTGAATGAGATCCCATTCGGTCTTTCCAGTTGCTGTTGTCAGGTTTATGACACTGCGGAACAGCTGGGAGTAAATTATTTGCCAAGTGCTTTACAATGGGACACTGACACTTGATCACATGTATTGATGCCTCTTATAACGGCTTGTCTCCCATCTGTGGGAGCAGATTGTTCTGGGTAGGAGCATTTTGCAAGCGTCAAAATAGTTTAATTGGAAATATGGCCTGCAGGCTATTATGGCATTTTCCAGGTTTGATATTACACTTACGGGTCGGGCATTGCACTGCACATATTTTTTGTGTACTATATATATATATATATAAGTACAATATGCAGTAACATGGCCACAGAGGACAAGACAGAAAGAATAGCTTCTACCTAATTTAAAAAAGGTTTGTCAACGCTTTTTGTTCTACAAATCTAATCACAATGCAATCAAATATTGGCAAAAACTAAAAGTTGGTTTGCAGTTATCAGTTGCAGCCATCTCCTATGATATCTATATCTGTGACGTCAAGTTGAGATAAAGTTGTCTATTTTCTTTTCATTTTTCTTCTTTTTTTGTCCGATGGCAGGGTGAAAACAAAAGAAGCTATGCATAATAATTAAAACATGAAAATATGTGTCCGTATTTTAAATATAGGTTTTGAAATATGACCTGATTGAGAACATTAAAGCAAATACACACCTCTACGCTGATGACACTCTCATTTATGTACCATATACCTCTATAGAACAGTGTGGCGAGAATAAGGCACAGCGGGACCAGGCATGGCGGGGCGTGATTGCGGATGCCGTGCAGGTGCGTCCGCACGGCACCGCAAACCACGCACACCACATACCCCAATTGCCTGATTGAGGCCGGGGAGCCTACTCCCCCACCGCGAGTGGCAGAGGGAATAAGCCCGGACCGTCGGCGCCCCCGGGCCCTGGCCAAGCGACGGGCAGGTGTGAGTTCAGGTGGCCGCCCGCGAGTCCGGAGATGGTACCGAGGTCGGCCGCGTGGCAGGTGCTTGCCGTGTGCAAGCTGTGTGCAAGCCGTGTGCAAGCCGTGCTGACCAGGCTTGGAGCAGCATCGCCAGTTTCGCCATCCTCTCCAGGTGCTGCTTGGTCTGGACCCGCAGCTCTTCCTGTTGGCGGTGCACCTCCGCTGCCTGCTCCCGCTGGGTGGCCGCCATTTCGGCCACCATCTGGGCCAGATCCTCCCTCTGGCTTCTTTGTAGGCCCGCCGTGCCGCTTCCTGGGTTTCGGCACCAGTGTGGCAAGAATAAGGCACGGCGGGACCACGGAGCTTCAGTTTGCACCATCTTTATTAAACACTTCTCACCACAACTCTCTCCCAACTCCTGATTCCCCGTATTTTAACAGGCGGGCGTGATTGCGGATGCCGTGCAGGTGCGACCGCACGGCACCGCAAACCACGCCCACACACAGGCAGTGCATGAGCTTCACCCTACATTTCACAGCGGGTTTAAAAGCTCAGAAGGCATTGTGCACATCCAATGTTAGAAAACAAAATGATAAAATATATGAAAGCTTTAAAATTTATTAAATTCAGTTCAGTTTTTAGTATAGAGCAGAGGTCCCCAATCCCAGTCCTCGAGGGCCGGTGTCCCTGCAGGTTTTAGATCTCACCCTGGGTCAACACACCTGAATCAAATGATTTGTTCATTATCAGGCCTCTAGAGAACCTCAAAACATGTAGAGAAGGTTCTTACTATGTAATAAGTTTTGCAGAAATACCTTAAGCACAAACTCTGTGCTGATAAAGTTTAAAAATATCTTAAAGAATGTAGGGAAGGAGGAACGCAGTTGTTTATCATAGAAGACCGTTGATTTCAAATAATTGTTTTATATGCAAGGTGTTTATCAAGTTGTAGTATATCCTGCAAATTTTTTGGTGTATAAGTTACATTTAAATCACTCTTGTTAAAAAGTTGTTGGTCTCAATGGCAAATTTTAGTAAAATAAAAGAGATTTTTTTGTTTGTTTGTTTTTTTTTTTAAGCTTTACTGGTGACCATATCTTACCAGTCTTTCATGAAATAAGTCTGTAATTTTAAGCAATAGGGAATAAGTATTGCCTTTTCACCTTGTGAAGACTTCTTGTTTTGTTAGGTGAATGGCCAAGTTAGGAGAGTGAGCAGATTGTTTCCGCTATCCAGCATCATCTGTCTCAGTGATCCCCTTTTCTATGCAGGAGTTCTTTCAAGTTCCAACACAGTAGAGTGCACACCCTGTCAGTTTGCAAACATCATGCAAATGATCTCAAACACTGAAGACAGTTGAAAATCGATGCAAATTTGTATACTGGGGTAACGACAAAGCAGCAAAGCAATATCAGCAGGATGTGCAAGCATCAGAAAAAATGCCAGAGTTGAGACAGAGCGTGAGAGTTCATGACTCACAGCAACACAAATAAAATTTCACGAGTACGTAATCAAGTTGAAATTTATGAAACAACATAAATTTATGTACAAATGAATGCAGTTTCATTTGAGCCTCCGACTGGCCCACAGGAAATGCAGCAGCTTCATATTGTACTGAAAGAAGTGTGAAGACTTAAAACTAAAATGGAGCTCCTGATGTTAAAGATTATTAATCTACATCAGGGTCAGATTCATTTGTTGGATGGGTATGTGAGAACATCCCCAGTGTTCAATGTTTAAATTGCTCTCATCTAATCAGCCCAATCTTAATTCTGCTCACAGGAAGCGATGACCAGTTGAATCCTTGCCAGCAAGCAATCTTTTGCCTCGTCCTTTCAGTGTCCATTACCATAAATAAATATTATTATACACATTTCCTTGCACTATGGTGTGAGCAATTTGCTAATGTGAATTTGCATAATTCCTGATCAATGAAGGTTAAATGACTCAAGCAGTCATTTTGCTTTTTTTTTTTTGTGACGTCAAATCGACTCGAATGTGAGCATCTATTGGGGCTCAACAAATGTAAAAATTTGTTTGGTTATGAAAGGATTAAATTTGTGTTATGACGTGTTTAAGTGGTAAAATTACTTAAGTGTTCTACTGACTGGAGTCATGTTGTTTGACAGCTACGCAACAGATGTCAAGTGATCTGAATACATTTAGCAGGTCGCCCACCTTCTTCACTGTTTGCGTGATGCTGTTGGAAACCATTTAATGTTCAGACATTACCAGTCAAAAGTCAAACAGCACAACATGGAGCGTGATCTGCCTGCTGTTGTTGGTTTTATTGTTCGTATTACATATGATTTCAGCTACTTTCTGAATTCTCACAGTGGACTTCACCTTTTGGCTTCTCTGTAGTAGTAAATTAAGAGTTGTTATTTTAGGCATTAGTGCTTTAATTGAATTTTATCAGGAAAAAACAAGTAAAAAGAAGAACAAAATGCTTTGTTTATGAGGGTCTATGTTTGTAGATATCTCCTGTTTTCTTTATTTTCTTTGCTAAATTTTTTGTTACTCTGTATTTTCTTCAGTAACACTTCTGTGAACACAAATAATCGTAGTGAATGAGGCTTTAACCATACACCAACCTCTGCAGTAAAGCCTCATTATGGATTTTCATGGATACTTGTAAGACCTCAAACATCTAAAGTCAGCTTTTTGATACCAGTTGAGAAATTATATAAAATTCATTAATACATTTTTCACAGCTGATATTCAGAGCTGGCCAGCAAAAAACGAAAAACAGACAATTTTAATGGCTACAGGTTGATGAAAGAGGAGTTTGTATCTTAGGATTTTTAGCCAAGCTTGACTTTGATCAGATTAACAGACTAATTTAAGCTCCTTCTAACCTCTTTCCGCAGTGTTTCAGAAAACGCAAATGAGCTTCACTGTGTAAAGGTTAGAAGGCAAAAAGGCTTATGCTGAAGCACAAATACCTTTGTCTATCTCAAAAACTGTGGAAAAGCCTTGAGCCTAGCAAAGTCCCTGTGATGAGGCGTACAAGGCTTCTTGTAGTGCCAAGGGTGAGGGAAGGATAAGAAAAGGCTAAGCCCAGATCTCAAAACACACTCCTTGGGTCTGGGTGCAGCTATTTGAGAATTAATTTCCTCCACAAACTTCACTCCACATATTACCACCGCCCAACAGCTATGCATATAGCTTAGCTTTGAGCTTATAAATTATCTGATGCTCTCTTAAATCTACCAGCTGCTGCCTGCTTTGACAGCTGTGAGAAAGCTGCAGCAGCTTTCAGCAATCACACTGCAATTTGTCAAAGAGGTGGACATTCCAGCTTCATTAGAACTTTATTAGGAATCCTCTTTGTTTACTTTTGTCTAAGTAGACAAAAATTATCTTTTATTTTCCTCTCCACATCTTCTAATAAGTAAGTTCCCAGTTGGGGTTTTCCACATTAGAACCTGGCTTTGGCTTTTTTTCTTTTTCCCTGGTGGTAGTTTGCATTATTAAATAGCAGTATTTGAGGCAATAGTTTTCATCACAGATATTTAAAAGCTCAGAGTTATCCAGGGTATTGAAACAGAACTGTTCTGCTGTGAAGTAAAGTTTGTATCACGCCCTGTCTCCTCTGATTTCCCGTTAGAAATCAACCGGCGATTTCGGATTTTAATCTAGAGGCCTTAAAAAGGAGCTAAAGCAGTCAAAAATGTTAGAATCCTAACTCTGAAAATGATGAAAACTACTTAATGTGTTTGATAAGGTTAAAGATATTTGGATTTGAAAAGTGTTTACTAATGTTGTGTCAGTGTGATCTAATTAATACTTGTGTGATGTTGGCTTAACCACTAGTTGGTTTAGTAAAAATCATTAGTAGTATCATTCCTGGCTATCGAAATACAAATATGTTCTTTACACATATTTGTATTTGTATTATATACAACAGGGACTATACATATTAACATTGCTATATTTAAACAAAATGCAACCAGTGCAATGTACTTGCCACTAGCCACAGCTGACCTTGTCCTTGGTTAGCCTTTTAGGACACAATATATCCAGCACCAAAAACAATAACAATGATAATAGAAGCAACAGCGACAGCTACAAGTAATTAGAAACATGAAGAATGGTAGAAAACTCATTTTAATGATCTTTGCTTTTGCATTAAAAATGTTTAGGATCAGTTAATATTTTTTAAAGGCCAGATCTGTTGGCCTTTAACTGGAAAAGAGGACTTTTTTTGGTTTAATTATTTTTAAATATATTACATTACAATCTGCATTAATAGCGTGCCTTATAGTTACATTAAATCATCTGACTGACAGAATCAGGGGGAAGTGTCGAGAAGGCCGTCCACATGTTTAAAAATCAACTTTAAAAAGGAAACATTTGTAAAATTCTTTAAACTTATCATATTATTCACTTAATGAATTTGACAATTTTCCATTTTTGTGGATCACTGATCCAAATTTTTACAGCTTGTTATACTGATATTACATTTTCCTTTTTCCTCACCTATCCACTGTATATTACACCAGGAGTGCTATGAAGCACTTAGGTGGTGTTTTGTGAGGTTGAAACATGTATAACTATGTTTTTATGGGGGCAAAGCCTTCGCTCTTGTATTTCTATAAATATTGCTCCTGTTCAGTATTTTTACTGAACATTTTGCTCCTACCTTTTGGTTCTTTTTTACCTCTTTTAGGATGGCACATTGTGTTCTTTGTAGGCCCATTCCTGAAGCTTGCAGGAGCAGCCCCGGTACAATTGCAGACAATTTGTCTCATTGTGACATCCATTTCTTTTGAAATGTTTTTGTAACATTTTCCGGTGAATATTCGTTTGATTGATGGCAGACTCATGTTAAGAAATTTTAGAAAAGTCTCGAGAAGAGCGGAGTTTCCCAGTAAATCCCAACATCTACAATAGTGACTTAGATAAAGAAACTGTGATGGTTATCCCTTTTCCTGTCTGGACTGAAATCAGTGCCAATGGTTCTTCTAAATCTTTTGGTTGGTAAATGTTTTGGTTCAAATCATCATTAATATGTATGAAAGTTATCGGGAGAAAGGCACAACCAATATCAAATACACTGCCAATGCATTAAAAGCATGCTTAGATATATAAAACACACAATGAAGCAGTTATCAGTCATGGACTGGCCTCTCCGGAGCCTAGATCTCAGGATTGTTGAAGGAGAATGGGACAATCTTGACAGAAAACAGAGCCAACGTCTAAATAAGAGCTTTGAATGTCCTTTAAGAAGCCTAAGAGAGATCCAGCTGTGCTGAAGAATAAAGATGCTCATGCCAAATATTAACTTTAAAGCTCATTAGAATTGTACAGGCTCAATTTTTGCCTTATATACTGTATTTCCATGCATGTTTGCACATTTTGGCAAACCACTTATTCCTTATCTTCATAGCAAAATATAAAGAAGGGGTGGCTCACGGTGTCTCTACAGAACTGTACAAGGAGGATTTATTGGACAGCTGCGATACATTTCATCTCGTTTCCAGTGGTGTAGTGGTTAACACATTGAGTTCGATTCCAGCCACAGACACAAATACCTTTTAGGATTGCATCAGGAAGGCTGTCTGGTGCTAAATCAAAGGAAAGATACCAAATCTGCAGTTTGGGGGGAAAATTGTAAATTTTCTACACCAGGGAAACTGACAGTGAAAAGAAGGACAGCACCTTCAGAAATAATTGAAGCAGCATCCTGACTAACTTGAGCAAGTTTAGTTCACTGGTCTGTAAAACCCAGCTTTTCCCTTTGGATCTGAGAGATTCAAACTGGTTAAAAGTTGTCTCCCCCATCCCCCTCTTTCACCCAATCCTCATATTACCTACATATGCCACTCCATCACCCATTGTTACACCTTTGCTATGTGGTTAGTGAGGCACAGCACCAATTACAGTCTCTATCACCCAGCACAGTCTGCACAGCTCACTCCAATTGCCCGCATTGTCTCAAGAAAGAAAGAGGCCTTTCAGAAGATATTTCCTCCCTCAGACGAGCAGGCTTTGGGACTACTCCACAGGTTCTTGGAGTACAAATAACTACACTTCTTTGCTTGCGATCACAAAGAAGTCAAATAATGCAATTGCGCCCTGCAAAGTGTGCTAATTAATGTCTTATTCAAATAGAAATGGGATGATGAAGTGCAGTGTGAATCTGGATTTGCAGAAGCTGTAAAGGTGATGGTGCACGTATCCTTATGCGTGGGTACTGGCGACGGAAGCAGGGTCATGTAAGCGGTAGGATATATGGCAGGAATCTGTCACAAATCGTGTTGTTTGGCAGGGCGTCTTGTCAAGGATTTCAGTTGGATTAGGAGCCTTCTGTGTAACTGATTAAGCCGCTGTGGAGCTTAGCTTTCAACAGAGTTCATTGCGAAGTGCGAAAAGTACATTTGATGCTGAATTTCACAAAGACACAAGTGAAGGTTTAAAAAGCTATTGAACTCAATTTAATCTGTTCTAGCTTTTGTTTTAAAGTGCAAAAGCTGCTAATATTGCAAGCGTCACAACCTGGGATATTAGAAGCATAAAGTCTGGTGATTAAATGGCTTTGATTGTGGTTCTAATGGCATTATTAGCAATGCCATTTAAGCAAGGTCAATCTCACACCAGCCTCATTACTGCATATCTAGAAAAATTGCCTCCAGTGTGGTTGTCACCAAAATCGACTCCGAGCTCAGGTCCAGCGTTTCCTAAGTGCAGCAGCACATTAGTATTTATGTTCTTGAGGGTATTGTGTTCTGTTACAGCTATACATTGTGTGCTATAAGTGTTTAGCAGTGTTATGGATGGGTGGCCAGATGAAAATTGGATGCTGTCCTTCATTACTTTGAAAGTGTAATTTGCATATTATTACCCTATACACTTGGGGCATATTGAGGTTTATTCCAGCAACATTATGATCCTGATGTATAAAATACTCATAGACCAAATCCCAGGACCCTCAATTACTTAAAGGACAAAAATATATCTGCAGGCCTTGTGTCGTCCTCTGACTTCTGTTTGATCTCTTAGATGTTAAGTTGTCTTCAAAATAACAGCTGATTAAAGGAACTAAACCAAAGAGAGCTGCCTGGCTGGTTCCAAAAATGGCATGATATTTTTTTTTTGTTCCATTCAATAGTAGTAATCAGGCCCACCCAACGCCAAAATAATGGCCTCTTTAGCAGTGCCACCGTGTATTTCCAATCACTATGTGATTGCATTGTAATCATGGAGTCTTTCTGCTTCGCATTCCACAAAGAAAATATGTCCACACTTGGCAGCTGGCATTGTAATTAATTCTGAAGTACGCTGAGGCTTTTATCATACCTTTCAGATCTGCAGCCCAACATAGGTGAGGAACTAATTTGCTTCCTCTGTGATGATTCCACGTCCCATTTTCTTTCCCATCTTTCAGCACCACCATCACCATTCTGTCCCATTAATGGCTAATACTATATTCATATTGCCTAATATGAAACAAGAGCCGTCACATTTAATTATACCTCCACAGGACACGGGCGCACTCTAATAGACATCTTTCTTCTCAACAGTTATCTTTGTCATTTTTCCTGTTCTAATCAGGGAGATTCCAATATTCAAGACACATGCCCTCCTAAAATAATGTCAAAATTGAGCCATGCCTTTGCTGTTTTACTGGAATTGCCTGTGCTAAGGCTTCCAAAGTGGCCATATGCTTCATATTAATCACCAAATGATTCCAATATTTGTGATAAGGTCCACGTTGTTTTATAGCCTGGTGTCTTTTTGCTTCAAATTATACTTATTATGGTGTTAACACAGTCAGGAAACCTCTAGTCATAAAGCAGCATTATGTAAATTCCCCTTGATCTCTAGATGCCAAAAAATATATTCCTGCCTTTGATTACATTTAAGGAACATCTTAATGCTATTAGCTTGTGAAAACCGTTTGTTTAAGGTCCAATTTCCACATCACAACGCCTCAGGGAAGTTTGTTTCATAATGCACTGGTTTTTGTGAAAGAACTTGACTTGTGGGTGATCGCGGCTCAAAGAGTTGGCAGTTTTTTTGTAATCAGAAGGTTGCCGGTTCGGGCCCCGGCTCCGACAGTCTCGGTCGTTGTGTCCTTGGGCAAGACACTTCACCCGTTGCCTACTGGTGGTAGTCAGAGGGACCGGTGGCGCCAGTGTCCGGCAGCCTCGCCTCTATCAGTCCCCCCAGGGCAGCTGTGGCTACAATGTAGCTTGCCATCACCATTGTGTGAATGTGTGTGTGAATGGGTGGATGACTGAAGTGTACTTTGGGGTCCTTAGGGACCAGTAAAGAGCTATATAAATACAGGCCATTTTTACCATTTTTGTCTGTTCAGAGCCCTAACCTCAACCATATCCACTATACAGGACTGCAATAGCAAACGCAAGCTAAGCCTTAACACCCGTTCGTAGTGTCGGACCTCACTGATGCTCCGTGGCATCATAGTAATAGGATGGTAATCGAGAACGAGTGACAGCAGACCCGCTGCTGTCTGCGCTGCGAGTTGCAGCAGTGGATTCCTCCTCTCTGCTGCCTTGGGTGATGTGAACTTCCGTTAATTTCACTCCTGTCCGCTGTGATTCACAGTTGTTCTGTTATTTGCTGCTGCCCTGTAAAAACGAGTCAGTTGAATATGATGTATTTTAGCTTATTGGATTTTTGTGTGTGCGTAAAAGCTGGTGTAAGCCATAGTTTGCATGTAAAGGATGAACGTAGCCACCTTGATGTCACCCATTGGTTTGTGTGTTGCCGCTTTCAACCTTTCAGCATTGAAACCACGCATTTTTTTAAAAAAATCCAAGCTGTCAGCATCTTAATTTCAGCTCTAAAGATGAACATTTTAACATGAAAGTCTGTGACTGATTGACTCGCATTTCTAGCCAGCCTCAAGTGGCCATTTGAACTGCAGTTTTTGGCACTTCTGTGTTGGCTTCATTTTTCAGCCTCGAAGGTGATTTCCAAAATGTGTCTTTTTGGAAGAAATCCAAAACGACACACTGTTCATCTACTACCCATTACACATCCGATGATGTTGCATTCTGATGAAGGTGTTCAGTGTCATTTGCTAACATGCAGTGCTCGGTGCTCTTTCCTGCTATCACACTGTATTATCACGTCTCATTTGATTTTCCTGTATGAAAATGATACTGTAGCATGTTTGAACTAAGGGCTTCTGGGCCTTTATGTTGCTTTTGCTTTGGGGGAGGGAGAGTGGTTTCACACCTATTGTCCACACCCGTTCTCAGCCTTTCGGTTCTGCTTTCAGCGTATTCCATGGTGGGTTTTCCATTTTTCATTTGATACTTTCAGAATAAAGGGAGACAACCTTCAACAGATCATGGTGTGTCGTGGTATCCTCTTTATATCAGTTACAGTGAAAAAGACAAAAAAAAGAAGGTGGAAAAACTTACTTCACATACAGTCGGTGCACCTAATTTAAAAATTTATGCACACAGGTTCAACCAAAACAAAAACTTCAAAACATCAAACTAGAAGAGGCAGATATGGCAGCAGATCAGCGAACATGGAATGACAATAACTGTGTATAGTGTACATACTGCATAATATCTAGCTGTCTACATCCATGTGAATTAATAAGTCAATTTTTCTTTATATTCTATATTCTTTATTGTCATTATTTATAATACAATGATATTTGGTTTGGCTAATTAAATAAGTAAGTAATTAAACCTAAACATAAACTTAAAACAGCAGTTTTAAGCGTCTGATTATTGCTGTGCCATAGTGTAGTGAAGATTACCGCTCCAGGGTATAAACTGCTCCTGAATCTTTCAGTTGTAGTTTTTATTGTTCTGAATTCAACAACCTTCTCTTTGTTTTGGTTGAGGTGCTGAGGAGCAGGATCATCGACACTACCCATTCAGGTGGTCCACTGTCAGATCGCAGGCGTTTTCATTCCTTATTCATTTTTGTCATCTGCAAACTAATTATGAAATTTGAGGTACAGATGGGGGTGGGGGGTGGGGTAGCTTCAGTTGGGTTTTTACTCCTTCAGACTACTGGTCTTGTGTAAAGACCTCAGAGTTTGTGTACAATTACCTCAAGTTTTCTGACACTTTGTTGTTGGCTGCCTTTCTCTTGTTTCCCTCTAAAGATTTCTATTTATGTCCAGAGCTGAGGTGTTGATAAAAGTGTTAGCTTGCTCACTGAGATGGGGCAAATGTAAAACACATGACACAATGAAAGCCAGAATACAAGCACCCTAGCCCAACGTGTCTTCTCTGCGGAGCCCTCTGGCATATTGCTGTCCTCTTTGAAGCTTCTCCACTATTGATGGTGAACGGCAAAACCTAATGCATGCAGATGTGGCTCCAGTCAGCAGTCGGGCCTGTAGCTGCCACTAAGCCTTTCCCCTTCAGACACAGCAGTCCTTCTGTTTTGTATGTGGATTTTTCTGGCTTTGTTAAAGCTGCATAAATATTGTACTGTGAAGCCCCTCTCTAGTTCTCAGAAGCATTGTTTTGCTGAGTGCATTGTTGTGAAAAAGAAAAAAAAAAGTGACCTCTCGGCTGACGTCTACAAGCTTAGTACAGAAATTCGTTCATTAAAGAGGAACTGCTTTGCTTGAATAAACCCTCCAACATCACTCGGTAGGCATGTAATTCATGTTGAAGCTCATGATTTATGCCTGCTTGTGCTAATGTGTCATGTGTTTGATTATTACCTGAACCAGAAAGTATTTCTGTTACGGTTCAACTAGTTCACATTTTAAAAAGATGGCACTGCTTTAGAGATTTTACTAATAAAGGTTAACCAACATAAAAGGTAACTGCTGATGATAAAAAAAAAAAATTATGTTGTGTTTGTGGTCTAAAAAAATCAGTATAATCAGACTTTGAACCTGAGGTGGGAAATTAGAAACATTTGGTCCAAAGGATTCAGCCTGGCTCACTAGATGTCTTTGCAAAGTGGGACATCTACATGTATACAGGAAAAATATAATTTAAGGTTTAACGAGTTAAGAATGGATCACATGATAAGAGTGGCTGGCTGAACTATTAATTTTATTTATCTGAATCGTCATAGTCATAGTCAGTTTTACAGCCTTCTTATTTACAGAGCACACTGGACCACACATTACGCAGGAATGCTTCTGTTCCAGTGTAAGGGCAGTATTTTAGCTGAATGTGGGAAAACTGATTCATTTCCAAACCAGTTCATTAAAAGTGGACATTTTCAGTATGTGCTAACTTAAAATAAAAGGTTAAAAACAAAAAAAACCCACAGTGGAGGTAATTTTTTATGGATTCTTAGCTTATGGTTGAACTGCTTTGGACCTCATAAATTAAACAAGTTTACACCTCTGGTTTATTCTGAGGTGAAAAAAAGACCCGCATATAAACAAGTAAGTAAACTTTAGTTATTAAGCATTTTACAAAGACAAGCAGTGACAACGTGCTGTGCTATATACAAAAAATGAAAGTGACAAATAAAAAGGATTAAAGTAATGGTCGTTTTAAAATAATTAAATATATTTAAAAAACAGAAAGCATGTTTAAACAGAACACCTTTTAACTGGTGTTTAAATGCATCCATAGACGGATCCACGGACTGACGGGAACAACAATAACAAATTCTGAGCCTGTGAACGGAGACAGCGAGCAGCGTGCACAGATTAGTCAGCAGGACCTTTAATACATGTCCCGCCCCTGCTCACTTTCCCTACATTTCTTGCCTGTCTTCATAAATTTTAATTTTTTTCCATCTACCAACAACTCAAAGTCTTGTGAGTCCCCTAACTTAATGGAAGTGTCACATTAAATCACCACTGTACCCATTTATCCTTTCTGTTCTTCGCATATCCTCAATACTAATTTGTCCAGGATTGAACAACTTTCAGTGAAATGCTGAGAATCTACATGTCAGCTTCATTTCTCAGTCTAAGAAAAAACCAAAATCATTAATGCTTTTTCAACCAGAGTGAAGCTGAAAGCAAAGTCAGGTGTTTTGGCCTTTGCAGTTAAAGCTACAACCCTGTCCCCTTTAGTTTACAGGATACTAACCCCCCCCCGACTCGAGGCCTCTGTATAGCAAATGAAAAGGAAAGGTTCAGTCTTTAGATGATGAATGAATTTGCACAAAGTAAAAGAAATGAACAAATAAGCAAATTTAATGCAGGTTTACAGGCGGCTATCCAAAAGCCTACAGGGAGAGACCTTCATCATGCTGGCAGTGGAGAGCGTTACGGGCTCTTATCCAACGCTTAATGAAAGGGTTAATGTTTGGGTTATATCGAGTACTTTGCTTGGATGAATTGTAGATTTTGGCACCAAGTTCACATGCTGGCAAATCAAAGCAGAGCATCTTTCCAGTTAAACCTCGTCCAGATGCACAAATGACAAATTTCAAGCTCGTTGGGATAATTACTAAGTGAATATGGGAGTAAAGAGATGTAAGTTAGTCACGTGGTCATACCTAGGCAACAAAAAGCTCTCCCAGGGCTTGAAATAAAAGAGCAACTGCATATAGTGATCTAGCAGTTAAATGAAGAGGAGGGACTGTTTGATGATTTCAATTCTCTTCATAACACTTTGTTTGAGTGGTACGTAGATGCATCATACCTGTAATAATAATAATAATTTTCTGGTGGGCGTTAAGTGGCATTTGAGCTGGGTGGAGAGGTTGGCAAAATATTGCTATTGATATCATCTAAGCAATAAGGGATGAACAAAAACACAAGGGAAGAACTACAATACTTTTAAGAATACAATTGTGACAAATGCAGGAAAGTTTTAACAATTGATCGTCTGGAGACACCGGAGTAGTGTCATCGACTACGGCAAAGCAAACGCAGACAACTGAAAAATGAGTAAATCTTTATTTTCTTTCATCCGGTGCTTGGAAAAAGCTTGTGTTTCTTTGCTTGTGTTGGACTAAGCAGATGGTCAGATGCTGTTTCTTTGCATTTATAATTTTAGAACAAATATAATGATACAGATCGAAAAGCTAAAAATGTAAGACTTTTCCTTTAATCGTTTATTAAGTTTTTAACGTCAGCTTCCCACAAACTAATTTCCTCATGTCAGTGTCATTTACAGATTCGACAGATTTCCCATGTGTGATTTTGAATAGAGATAATTGCCTCAGGTAAGCGGATACCGTGATGGGCTAGAGTGTAATTCTCTTGTCAATTTGTATAGCATGAGCTTTACAATGCCCTCAGTAAGTGAAAATGACAACCCATGACCTCAGAGCCTGACTGAGCGCAGGGAACAACTCCCATGTGAACCTCATTAAAACTAGGAAGATATCCACGGTAAGGAAGCGGTGCCACTAGTCCCTGTGCAAACAGAGACTAATGAGAAAAATCATGAAAACTCATATTGCATTAATTTCTGGAAAGTGGCAGAATGATTAAACTACTCAACTCGTACTAATTTTTCTGAAGATCATTTGAGATTTTCTGAAGTTAAGGTGTCTGCGTCCTCCTTTGGTTAACCAGGCTTAGTGTGAAATTGCAGTTATAGTGTAGTTCAACAGTGCCTGATGAAGTTAACGCTCAGTAACGGTTAAGGTATTCTTTAACAGGCATGTAAGCAAATTCAAATTACCTCTTGATTAAATCGGTTAATCGAATGCATTTTATCAGTTTAACCGGTCCTGTTATAGTACCGGTTTGTAGAGGAGCGAGTCATTATTCATCTGCCCATCCATTTTTCTACTGCTTATCTGGTTGCGGGGGCAGCGATTTAATCAGAGGAGCAACTCTCCCCATCCACCGCCTCCAGCTCTTCCAGGAGGATACCAAAGCATTCCTTATCCAGCCAGAAGACATAAGTCTGCCCAGGGGTCTCATCCTGGTAGGACATGCTTGAAACACTTCACATAAGTAGGTTCTAGAAGGCATCCCTTTTTATTTGGAGGAGCCGCAGCTCTACTCTCCTAGAAGAAAGCTTTTCTGCTGCATATATCAACAGTGTTATTTGCGAGCAGCACGTGGGCATAGGTAAGGGTAGGAATGTGGATCCAGCAGTCATTTGACATTTTTGAGGGGCATTTTCTGCCTTTATCCGCTAGTGTAGCAGTAATGATAGACAAAGTGGGGAGAGGGGGGGGGGGGGGGGCCCGGAAGGAGG
>VUQR01019036.1:14646-35152 GCA_015108515.1 Hemichromis elongatus | reverse complement strand
CAGCAAAGGGCCGCAGAGCAGACTCGAATCTGGGTCACAGAACTCCAGCCATCTGGCATATGGTTGCCTGCTCACCCACTGAGCTAAACTGTTGTCATTAATATTTAAGTTAACTTAGTTTAGATAATTCTTTAAGAATCAGAATACAGTACTGGCACTGTGTCGATGTGGTCCCAGAGTAGCTCATTGCTGTCGGTGCAGTCCTGTCAACCACTGAGAGCACCTGATGGTTAAGTAGCTGGTAGAACCAAGTTTAGCAATGGTAGCTTGAAGTAGTTGTTGAGTTTATCATCTCCCACATTGTTTGTCCCACTCTTCTTCATTGCTTCGGTTCAGGAAGGTATTTGTTTATCCAACTTAAAGATAGTTCACGCCGAACATCTACAGGAATATTTGAACAAATGTGCTTTTTTCTTCCCAAGATTGATAGTACATGCATTATATATCTTCTGAGGAAGTTATTAAACAACTACAATGAATCTCACCAGTGAGCAAAGAGGCTTGTCGTTTGTCTGGCTTTATGTGAATCAGCCACAGAGATCCATTACAGATCATTTGTTTGCTAGCTCTGTTTATGCCAGCTATCAAATATGCCTCATTACACTGTTAAAACATTGAAATGGCATCCCAGCATGTGGCACTTTGAACCGCAGAGCAGAATGATTAAAAAATAAACAACAGCCAAGAATTTGAATTACTGATATGTCAGTGTCCATCAATAAGTAACAAGAACAGAGCACTTTGCGTGAGATAACAGCCACTATGTCTGAATTACACTGACATAATACAGGTGGAATTTCTCCTTACTGCTTGTTAGAAATGGTATTTTGACCAGAGTATAATATTTATGCTGCAGATGAAGATAAATTGTTGAAATGATTTCCAAAATTCACCGCCACAATGAGTCCAGTCCGACTCTTCATTACAGGAAAGCAAATTAATGATTGCTTTCCAAACTCAGCTGCAGGTATTACGTGTTGTGCATGCACTATTTTACTGTATCATAAGGGGAATTTAAATCAGTATAAATTCAGAGGATTTGAATTATATTGGATTGCATTGCCCTTTGACCCCATCCAGAATAAATGGGTGTAGCTAATGGATGAATTGCAGTGTTGTTCAAGGCAAAAACATTCTTGCTTATTGCATTACCTCAGTTTCTGATTCAGAGCTGGTAAATTAGTTAAGGCCTATTGCCTGAAGTACCTGATGGGTATAATTGCTTCTTTTACCAGCATGCGTATTCGAATGCTGCCCTACATTCACAGGAGACATAAAGGAAGCAGGCTTTTAGCCACATGTCCTATGCAAATGCATCACGCTTCTGCAACAAATACAAGAACTATACCATTAAAAGTTGCATTTGGGCTGTGTTTTTGTTCCACATTTTGACAACATATTCAAAATTATTCATAGATTTCATGTTTCTGAGGAAAGACTATTGCAGTAAAATAGCACTCACTGCTGGATAGAGTACTTTTCACAGCATGGTCTGACATCAGAGATATTACCATTTGTCTCACTGGCCTGTCTCATGTTTCCTGATTGTCCGACTACCTGACTGATGCAAAAACGTAGTGAAGAAAGAAGGTGTTTTGTACAACTCACAGATTTTGTTAAACCATCTATTCTTTTCTCTTTATGTAGTAATCATTGTGCCTGGTGGTATGAAATGACTAAATGTGAAATATTAAGGTTGTGTTTTCCAAGCATAGTTTTCAAAACCAAACCTTGACCAGCCGAGACAAATTTCTATAGTTTTGTGTATGTCTATAGTATATATATATATATTATAGCACTTGGCTGAATGTCTAATCTGCTGTTGTGCTAACATGTAGAAGCACAGAATGAACATTGAAGCTGATTTGTATTTAAGGGATTATAAGAAATGATCAGGCAATTTGTAGAGACAGGCAGGAGGGGAGATGCTGTCCGTGACAGTCCAGCTGGAACATGGTGTGTGGCAGAAATAAGAAGTTCAATGTATTTGATTTAGCCTGTGGTTTCCTGAATAACAGCCAGAAGGTACTGGCTCACTTCAGGTGACTATGAACTGTGGTGTTCAATGATTTGCACTGGACCTGCTTTTCTCAGACATCAGTGAGAGCTGTCTCGGCAAATAATGCTCTTTGGCACTTTCCTCTTGCTGTCTTTTTTTTTTTTTCTCCCCTCTGTAACTTTCTGAAACCACTGCAGCAAAGGTGAGGATCCTCTTATACCATCAACTGAGTTAGTACCACAGTTTTCAGTGGGACTCGTATTTTTCAAGATTTACAGGCTACCAGCAGGTGCAATAAACCATCCCAAATACTTCAGATCTGGTGACCCTGAAGTGATGCTTTGCAGCTCGGTTTGCTATTTTCATGCTGGCCCCAAGATGCAACACACCACCCTCCTGAATGCCTAATTTGCTTCCCTTGTGAGCACTACTGCAGCCATTTTCACTCACTCCACCCCCTACTGCTTCTGATGTCGCCACTTTCAGGTCTTGTGAAGTGTTAGACTTTTGAACACTTTATACATAAGATTAGAATTTGATTAATTTAGCGGCTAAATTCGTTATCAGTCATACGACTGGCTGCCATAAATCTGTCCTTGACATTGCTAATTGATGTGTTTATCATGTCCACTCCTTGAGAAAAAGGATCTACTCTAGTGTAGTTAGGAGGAAATGGAGAAGGACACAGTGAGTGAGTATCTTCTCTCCAGACAGCATGCATAATTGCAGGTTGCTATGCAACTGAATATATCCTCTGCTATGAATTATCTGCCTGTCAGTCGAAAGTTAAGATAAGAAAAGATCTCCTTTGCATATGAATAAAGCAAAGTTGCAATTGCAGATAGCTGTGGTATCAATCAACTTATATATCCATATAAAAACATGACTTGCATGATTTCAAACGTGCACACAAGGATGGGAACATAATTTAGCTCTGATTGGAAGAAGGAAGAATTTGCATCTTTATATCTTACCTTGCGAGGCGTCTGGATTCTCGCGAGATCATGCTCTGGTGAGAAATGGTCTTGCCAGGGTTCACATGTGCTTGTAGTGCGACAATATTTGCTTTGGAACAAAAAGTGTTTTAATGAGAAAACGCTAACTACAAATGTTGTGCTTTAACTTCAGTGTATGGTCCTGTATTTGTGTCTGTTTGTGTATTTATTTGGCTTTGCAGAGGAAGCTACAACTGTGAACTTGGGAATCACCTGGTGTGACTGGAGCTGTCTGGCTCCTGATGAATACATCTGGTGTTATGGGAAACACACTGAGGTCATTCCTGTTGTATGCACATTAAAACAAACCCCATTTAACATCTTTACCTTCAGGAAGTTTGGCTTTGAATTTCTGTTGGTGCTCTTGGAGATGCACACTACATGGCACATCAGTGTGTCTCCTCTAGGTCTTCACTCATTAAGGTATACGCTCGTCCGACTACCCAGTGCATTTGTTTCAACAGTTTTGTGATATGAAGAGACAGGAAACGAGTAGAGTGGCAGAGGGAAATCAAATGCACATAGCCAGAATCAAAAAGAATGAGTCTGTAGCTGTGTGATATGTGCTTAACCAAAAAAAAAGGATGTCGTACTTGGCCATAGTTGGATGCAAAATCACGTTTATCTGCAAATTATTCACAATCCAAAGTAGCTAAAACTACTTGGTTATTTATTGGTAAGTATTTATTTGTGATGTGTCTTAAATTTGCGCCGACACATGTGTCATATTTAAAGTGGAATATATAATCTCACCTTGAAGTGTAAGCACACAGTCCTTCCATTTTTCTGCCACTCTGCATTGACCAAATTGATGAAGACCGTCAGAGTCGAATAACATCCAGGTATGTTTGTGCTGGGCTACACTGGTGTTGAGAGGGTGCATTTAAAGCAACTGCAGAATTTGTTTACTTTCCCTGTCACATCGAAAACACCAATTAGACTTCACTTTGATGAGGACTCTTTCAGAATACCAAAATCCTACATTTATTTGTATTTTTTCCTTTAAAACAGGGCGGTCTACACTGTTTTCAGATGGCATATGCATCGTGTTATCCTGCAGCTGTAAACTGGTCAGCACATGCATTGACACTACGCAATCCTTCACTAAATAAATAGAGTGATGAAGAGCAATGTGCACGTCACAGCTGTCGGCAGGATATGGTCGCAGAATATGACTGAAAAACACAACAAATGTACACTGACCACTTCATTAGTTACACACTGCTACTACTGGGTTGGACCCATTAGTGGTAATGTTAGCAATGTTGGCTTCAGAATTTTCATATAATAACATCATAAATTTGCTACAGATTTGGCGACTGGAAAGCCGTGATGATGATGATCCAAAGCTTCCTTTTTACCACATCCCAAACATGCTCTACTGAATTGCGATCTGGTGACTGTGAAGGCTATTTGAGGACAGTAAACTCACTGTCATGCTCAAGAAACCCATTTTAGATGATCTGATCTTTGTGACCTGGTGCATTATCCTCCTGGAAGCAGCCATCACAAGATGAGCACACTGTCGCCATAAAGAGATGGACATGGTCAGCAACAATACTCAGGTAGGCTGTGGAGTTTAAATAATTCTGAGTAAGGGACCAAAATGTCAGCGTTACAACAACATCGATGGCCTGAACCATTGTTACAAGGCGGGATACATCCATGCTTTCATGTTGTTTACAACGTCGCAGTGGACATGTTTCTAATCTCCTATTGTCTCATTTTGTTAACCTGTGCAAATTAAAGCATCGACTTTCTGATCTTGACTGACATAATTGGTATTTTAGATGCTATTCTGCATACCTTGGTTTTACAAAGTGGTTATTTGAGTTACTGTTGCCATCCTATCAGCTCTTGACCTCTCGCATCCACAAGGCATTTTCATCTAGAGAACTGTTACTGAGTGGATATTTTCCCTTTTTGGTGACCATTCTTTGGAAACACTAGAGATGGTTCTTGTAAAATGCCAGTAGTAAAATTTGATTAGCAAGCAGTTGAACAGGATAGTTAATGAAGTGGGTGGTGAGTGTGCAGTTTCCTGTTTTAACTTTAACCGAAGGATGAATTTGAAAGCATTCTGGTCAAAATCACTCGGCTTTCGGATCGGCCTCGCCAAACTTTCAGTCTCATTATTGGGCAGCAAACATATGAAATGTGCCATAGTGGATGAGTAGTTTTGCCACAGGGATTCCTGCTTGGCTCCAGATTGAGTCATTCAATTGTGGCAAAACATGCCTGTCAGTTTTGTTGAGTTCAGCTCAATTGTACTCCTATAAATGTAACGCTTTGTTGTGTGACTCGCTCAGAATCTGAGGGCAAAGCAGGAAACGGTTTGGGCTACACTCACCGTCAATTAAAGCACCTATCTGTTTGAGTCATATGTTCCCACCCTCCATGATGGACTCTGCTTTTAAAATATGGGAAAGTAATGGACTTAGAAATATCAAAGACCTTTTTGTAGATGGAATATTTGTCTCATTCATGCTGCTGAAGCAGTTTAATGTTCCACCGCAGCATTTTTTCCTTTATTTACAAATTCGTCAGTTTGTAAACTGTAGATTTCCTTCATTTATTCTCAATTACCTGAGGAAACTTATTTGAATAATATTATTAATGTAAACAATCCCCTTCTCTCTCCATCCTCAAGGCACAGAAGGAGAAAGATCTTGGGATGGATATAACAGAGAAACTTTGGCAATCTTATCTTCACAGGGTGCATTCTTCTTCTATATGTGCCAGGCTCAATCGGTCCTACACGATTACATATCTCCAAAGAAAGGTTGGCCAAGTTCTGTCCAGCAGCTGACCCCCTGTGTAACATATGTAAAGCAGAAACAGGATCGATCCTTCATGCTTTTTGGACATGCCCCAATCCTCATAACTATTGGGTATCTATATTTAATACCCTTTCAGAGATATATAACGTTAAATTTGATCCTTCTGCTCTAACGGCTGTCTTTGGAGTGACACCTCAAAACGTCATTCTCTTAAAGTACTATTCGATTCTATTTGCCTTTGCTTCACTCGTTGCAAGGCGCCTTATACTTTTAAGATGGAAGCAGGAAGCTCCTCCCACACATGAACAGTGCCTTGCAGAGCTCATCAAAAGATGAGATATACACTGGCAGCTTCAACCACCAAATTTCTTAAGGAGTGGCAGCCATTTCTCATACATGGAAACATTTACAATGATTACCTTATCATGACCCAATACCACATCTCTACATCAATATCGTAGTTAACTGTACACTGAATGTCCCTCATGCATGTTATTTTTATATTCATAGGTTTTTTTTCTTTCTTTCTGTTACCTTGTGAGGTTTTGTAAATAATGAACAGCAAAGTACTGTTTGTTCAAATTTTTGCAAATAACATGCTGTTGTAACTGAAAATAAAATTATAAAAAGAAAATCACGCAGATTTTAAAGGAAACATTTAAAAAAACAAAACCCCCCACCCCAACTTTATGAACTCAAGTAAAGTCAAAAACTCACTAAACAACAGAGAGATCAGCAGCCTTTGAATTTGATATGTCAATGATGGCGGTGTAAGCCTGGTTGGAGCCATCACCGGGGAGGACAGTGGCTCATCTTGTGTTTCTGTGATACAGCCAAGGTTTACTAGTCCTTCCCCCAAGGCAGGATGCCAGTCAATTACAGAAACTTTCCCCATCCATCTTTCTGATATTGTGTGTCAACCTCAGAAGGTTTGGGTCCTAAATTTTAAATCTGCACTGTGAATTATTTGCGCTTTCACTCTTAAACTTTGATAGCATGTGTCACTCCTTTAAAGAATTCCTTCCAGTAGAAAGCTGCAAAGTACAAAATAGTCAGCTCAGAAATATCAAATCACTGTGAAGAAGATATACACAATTATTATCGTTGTTCGGGCCTTTCTTTTTTTGTTCTTTTTTTTAAAGCATGTGCAGGTTGTTAGGCTTGAGGGATAGTGCTGTAAATACCTTCCAGCAGACTTTGATGAAAAGACAGGAAACTGAAACCTGCTGGCAGTCTTTATCAGAGCCCACAGCAGGCATCAGATTTTACCTGGAGACTGATGTTATGGTAATAGATACGGGGGTCCAGCCACCAGCCAGGCATTCATTCTATTGATTTTGCAGAGATATTTTCCAGAGTAATCAAAGAGCTGTGAAATCCTTACTCTGCAAGTGCTCAGAGCTTCAGGGACCACTAACAGGATTGCTTTTTCTGGTGAAGTTGAGTAAACTGATACGTCTTTCACGCTAATGTACACATACAGCCGTTGGTGCAAGTGGGGGCAAACTGCAGTCTACCAACTTGGCGATTGGGGTCACGATCTGGGTCAGTGGACCAACTGTACATATTATCCTCCCACCCTGTAACCATCATGTAGTTTTTGGGGTTAAAAATGTGATGGAAAAGTGGTAGCAAGCTAATAACCAAACATAAAAAATAAACTAGCCTTTTAAATTTCACAGTCACCTTGTAGGAAATTGTTATAGTTGGTCATTTATGAGTATAGTAGTACATGTTTAAATCAGGTTTCATATTTTGTTTAGGAGTAATTATCCCAGTAAATCTTCTTTATGTGTGCAATGACTTCAAATTTTAATTCTAAAGTACATCTGACAGAGCGCTGGCTAAACAAGATGTGTTAACATTTATTAAAAAAGCAGTGGCTGATTAATCGCTTCCTTTATATTTTTTGCACTTTTCTTTAAATGTACATTTACACCAGTAAGAGGAAGATATTGTTGGACTGTTATGTGGAGACTGGCATTTTTTCTCTCTCCTTTTTGCCACTCAGACATTTCAGACAAATGTACCAGACATCTCTTCAGGGTATGACAAAGGCAGCTGAGCTCCAGTACAGTCAGTGAGCCAGTGTTCTCTAGTGTGATCCATCCTGGGGTACATATATATGCCAAAATGTACCATATCACTTTAGACTCTTTGTAAAAGGTTCCTCTTGTATGACCTCCAACTTTAAGCAACTTTAGGTCTAAAGTGCTGTGTCTGCTGTTCTGCTGTGTACTTATGCTGTTTGTAGAACAACGTGTGAACAGCTGAGTGATGACATGCAACACTGTTAATAGAGTAAAACTGTGTGAGATTAGATGTTCTGCAGCTTCAGATTGTTTAAAGTGTTGTGCTCTGTGCAGATATTAGTATATATTGTATATTATAATTAGTGAAAGCAGCTCGAGCCAGTTGATCACATAACACGAGAGCAAAAGGAGGTGACGGAGTATTCTCTAAATTCTGCTGATTCACAGCAGTACACAAGCACCCAGGGCTCTCCTGTCATCCTTTCCTGCCTTGTTTTTGGCGATACTTCATTCTGCACTGCGCCGGTTAAGGTCCAGCGAGCACATTATTAGCTGCAGTGAGATAGCTGAATTTCAGGAGCGTGCAAGGGTTGAAGTTGGTATTGATTATCAATAATTAGGTGATTCTTAAAATGTTTTTTAATTTCTGTACAAATGAGGCTCTCCTGTATTTCTCTTGGCCTAGATCTGTGTTTAAACGACTGCTTCACTTTGCTTCAACAGTTTTTATTTCAGCTGCCCTCAAGGCAATTCTGATTGTTGCTTACTAACATTTATTCTGAAGACCGGGTCTAGAAATGATGACAAATATTTCCTCTGGATTTACAGGGCTATACTGTGCTGAGGCAAGATATGGAGCCAAAAACGAATAGCTAGTATAAAATAAATATATGTTAATAGTGTAGGGGATGAGAGATAGAAGCTCTGAATAAAGACTTTTGAAAACCCCCTTTTTTTTTTCTACTCCGCACACACACACACAACCCTTTTTTTCTTTTTTTTTTTAATTCTCAGCATTTAATGCCCAGTTGGATCACATTGATTGGGCCACCAGATGTGGCACTTTTATCACTGTCAGGTAGGATTTATCATGTCTGGAATGACTCCATAGCAGAGAACTCCCAGTTGCAAATCGAATGCAGTTGTTTACGGTGCTTCTTGTCAGTGAGAAGTCTGATTAAAAAAAAAAAAACAAACACATTTGATATTTGTAATATATGCAATGCCCTGACAAACTAATGCATTAAACGTAACTGTTACTAATACTGAATTTTTATAGGGTATTCAAACAGTTTTTAACCTTTAGCAGAAAAAGGAGACAATATCAAGTTTGCAAGAAAATAAGCATCTAGACCTTGTAATACAGTGTAAATGTTAAAATTATAATAGACAAAGCTTTATTTTTCATTAAAACTGAACGGGCAAAGGCTGTTTGATTCCATTTATATCAACTCCTTAGTTTCTCTTATTAGATTATTTCTAATAACTGAGACATAACTTATTTTCATCAAGATTAAATCTGGCAAGACTGGTAAGAATGTGAAAGCTTCACTTTGTTTTCTACTGTTATTGAGTAACAATAGAGATAGAAGTGATAAACAAAACACAGAAAGAAAATAAATGGACAACAAACAATCCACACATCAATACGTGGCAATCTTAATTCAACAATACAAATAATTTTATTTCCATTTTTTAATACAAGAAGAGCAGACATTGTTTTTCTCCATATGAAACATAGAAAAAACTCTTCTAGAATATAAAATAAGTAGAAATGGTTTTCAGTCTAGTGGGATTGTTTTCAACTGTGCACATTTTTGATCAATTCATGCTTTAAAATACTTCACTGATGTTCTTCAGACTTGCTTTCTATTCATAAATGCCCTTTACAATTAAATCCTGATTAACTGGCTTATTTAGACCCCCGGCATCTCAGGGTGAGAATACTACACCAAGGCCTCTAGATACAGCTGGACCAGGCCCATATCAATAATCCCATTACACATGCCTGTGTAGTCTAAAAACGTTGGATTCTCTGAAATTAAATATTTGAGTGGAACTCCCTGTGGTCACAGAGAAAGTCTCCCTAAAGCGCCTCTCATCTGAACTCGTGTGTAATTGCTGTCCAGTCGTTACATGAAGATTTCCAGAGTTATCGAGATATGAACTGAACGATTTGAGGGTAATGGTACAGGGAGGTATGTGCTCAGGACCCCTTATTTATATTTTATGGCCTGAGACAGGACGCTAGGGTTAACCTCATCATGCAGACACGCCATTATTGCTTCTCATCTTCTGTGCCATTGATTGCTCTCATCCAGTCCCCCCATCATCAGCCCTAAATACCTGTAACAACCACATATGAACTGATGGATTTTCTGCAATTACACCTGAATGCAATTTTGTCATGACGCTCGAGTATAGCCCCTGAAATAGAATTTATACCCCATAAGGGCTCAAACCTCTGTATATAAAACACATTTTAATGTAATATAATTATTGGTGCTATTATTAATAAAAATTATGAATAAAAAGCAAATGAGAAGAAAGAAAGAAGCATTGGCAGATTGCAGATAATATAATAATATTAATATTATTTACATTTAGATCCATCTGTCCTTGACTAGACTACTGTTTGGAGAATTTGGATGGAGATTTGAGAAACAAATATTAAAAACATTTCTTATCTGAGTTAAAAGTTCACAGTTTCTGTCCAGTGAAAATCGATCTTAATGTTCCGTTTTTATGGTATGTAATAGAGTCTTTACACTACAACCTAATTCTCCAGGAAGCTACAGCATTCATACTGATAATAGGTAGGTTGGTAGATACAGTAGATAGATGTGGAAGTTTATTATTGCAGAATGTGACTTAGCCACTGACTAAAAAAACCCCCAAATGTACACAAACTGGCTGCTTCACTCGTCCTGGGTGTGAGCAGCTTTTGGCAGGGGCGCTGTAAAGGGGTGGAAGGTTAGGACGATTCTAAGGGCCCAGGCTGAGGAAGGGCCCAGAAGACCAGATCCCTTTTTTTTCTTATTTCTTTTCTCTTTTTAATATATACGTTAAATGTGCTACGGCCCCTCCTACACATAGTGTGTTTTGTCTATTTTGGCCATATATTTAATAATATTTAATAAATAATGTATTATAATAATGTACTGTTTATGACACACCCCTCCCTTTCACAATGGTTCGTTCCACCTGTCAGTCCAAGTTACAGTCGCTAGCATAGTGTCTCTTGCTATGATGCAGCTCAGACGGTGACAAACGCAGGCATGTCGCATCATACAGGGTATGTTTATTGGGTTAAATTTTATCTGTGAAAAATGTAGAGGGCCCTGAAATTTTGGTTTCCATAGGCCCCAGAATTTCTGGCGGCACCCCTTGCTTTTGGTGTCATAATTCTTGATGGCACAGGTTCAGTAAGGTGCTGGAAACATTCGTCGGAGACTTTGGTTCACATTGACAATATTTGCACTGTGATGATGAAATGATACAAATGTTCCTTTCTGCCACATCTAAAATGTACTGTATTGGATTGAGATCTGGTGACTGTGGAGGCCATTTGAGTTCAATGAAGTCATTGCAGTATTCAAGAATCCAGTTTTAGATGAGCTGTTTTTTCCCCCTGTGTAAGTAGTCATCATAAGGTGGGCACACTGTGGTCACGAAGAGATGGACATCATCAGTAATAATATACAGGTGGGTTGTGGAGTTTAAACAACACTCAATCGGAACTGAGGAGACCAAAATGTGACCACTGCAAAAACACCATCCGTCTGAACTGTTGCTACAAAGCAGGATGGATCTGTGCCTTCATGTTGTCAATGCCAAACGTATTTACATAGTAACACTCACACTGCAAACAGGCGTTTTCAGTAACAGTGGTCATGAACAGTGCAGTCCTCATATTGATGTTGCATCGACATGTACCGTCCACCTTGACACACCAAGCGAAGGCCCACATGATTGGTACATTATGGCTTCAGCATCACCACAACCACAGCTGAACACCAGCAGTGGACCAAACCCTAAGCAATGAGCCTCATATCTGATAAATCGCTGATATAACAGTCGCAATGGACCTCAGCTCATTGTGACCTCAGGGGTGCACTGTCAACATGTTGGTGCCAGATATCCCACGATCCCCACCAGAGGTCCTCTTTCCACTCCCTAAAGTGCCACAGCTATTTTGTCAGTATGAGAGGAACCTACACAATATTAGGCAGCTGTTTATGTGTTGTTGGTGATGGGTGTGTGGGTAATGATGAATATACAATTTGTGTTTAAAGAATGAAGAACTCTGCTTTCTTTAAAGCCCCACAGTTTTTAAAATTTAAACCTTTATAAACTTTTCATTTCTTTTATTAGGACGTTTAGAATTTGCTTTGTAATCAGTTTTGTCATTGTACCCATTTTTTTCTAACAATGTACGAAATTGTTAAGTTGAGAAAGGCTTTTATAGCACTAAAAGTGTCTCTGTGTGTGTGTGTGTGTGTGTGTGTGTGTGTGTGCGGCATATGGGCATACAACGCCCCTCCCTTTCATAAGCTGCTTACAAAACAACAATGGGTTTTGTTTGCATTGCAGATGAGTGGGCCTCCGAGGACACAATTTAATGAACATGTAGGTCAATTTTGATATGCTGTATACAGTAGTATTAATTGTTGAGCTCGCTTTGCAAACTCCAGCTGAGATTATTGTGGTTTCTAAGTGAAGAGGGTACATATGGGGGTTAAGTACTCTAACAGCATAACAGGGGGGCGACTGCGGATAGACAAAGAAGCCGTTTAAAGCTGTCTCCTTGCATTTGTGCAAATGTTAATGAAGCACTGGGCCCTCAACGGAATCTGTCATCAGACAATCTGCTTTCCAACATGAGATTTGCTGAATGACGGAAGCAATTAATGTACAGCATTATACAGAAAATGCAGATGGAAAAAGGAAAAAAGGAAGCTTTTTTTTTTTAACATTAATTTGATTCTTTTTTTCCCACTTTGGCAGTTGACTAGACGCATTTTAGAGGATGAACATTATGTTAAGCCATCATGATTCTGAACTTTTAATTGTTTATAACCAGTGAATGGTAATATCTCTAATTCTTTTTTTTAAATTTCATCCTGTTTGGAGGCTTTTCAATCAGAGTTATCATCTGAATGCAATGTTGTGCCAATCACAGTTTGCTTTTCCAAGATCAGCGCTATAAATTCTCTATATGCTCCTCTTCTTCAGGTGTTTCTTTTATCTGATTATTTCTTAACTTCTATTCTTGTTATTTCAGTTATTACATTGTCATACTGTCATAATGTCTAAGGCAGGACATTCAGGAAGAAAAAGTCATACAATATCTTTTATAAATTTAAAAAAGTAATATCTCTAATGTAGCTCTCTAACCTGTATCATTATTATTATCATTATTATTATTGTGCTACAGTCCCACAGCAGTTTATCGACCTTTCAAGCCTGGTTCAGTGTTCGAGTCATTCAGTAACAAAGATCATAGCCTCCTGGTCAAATACATCTATTTAGCTGTCTCATCACTTGTGAATTATGATAAGAGATGAGCATCTCCGGGGCACCAGACACCAATCATGTGGCCATAAATGTGCCATAATTGTGCTTGATTGCAGAACTTTTTGTTAATGGGTGGTGAATGTATCCTCAGATCAATACTATGGCAGACAGTAATGGTTTGGGTGGGAGGAGTTTGCCAATAGGGCAAAGCTCTCCTGGGAAAGACGGTAAGTTAAGAACTGCCCAGACTTTCTTTGTATCCTCTCTGTTGTTTTACTTCTATTTCCCTGCCCCTACCTCTCCCACCCCACCACCACCTTGGCTTTATAATGAAGCCTAAGACAGTTGGAAGCACTATTGTCCAATCCCGCCCACTGCTCCATCCCTACTCCCTAATGCACATTCCCAGACCAGACCACAATTAAAATTTCAGAAGAAATTTCAGCCCTCCTTTATTATTTAAAGCATCAAAAGCTGCTGCTTCTGCATTTAAAGACCAAGGAAAGACAAAAGAGGGTGTGGCCTTGTGTTTTTTTTGTTGTTATTTGCCTGAAAATCATTTGCTAAGATTAAAAGAGAACCAATTAAGACATTTTTAAATTTGTCTGCAAGCTTGACATCAGCAAGTCGCGTGCTGATTTGCAGGGGCTTGTGAGTGACACAGCTAATTAAATGGCATACCAGAATATGCTAACAGGTGCAGAAAGGGTAACACAAAAACACAGACTAGACCGGTTATGTCGAATTGTCGCTTTTAGTCTTTACTTAGAGTTTCTTGGAATTTTTGGATGTTTTTAGGGGACGTGGAAATTTTCTTTGGGTGTTGAAAGCCATGCTTTTCAGAATCTAGCAAAGTCACTGAGCAACCATCTTATCAGCCACTATGACCCCTTGTGGATAAGAAATGCTCCTTTTGAGTTTTGGGCAGGGAAGAAATGCGACTTTGCCTCGCTTTCGTCATGCCTCTTGTGTTTTATGTAGGTCTGAATGGGCATCAGGTGCCGTGCGGGACTCACAGATCAGTGTTTTCCTTTGTTGTTTTTCTGGCATAATCACGCGGATTTCTGCTGTGTGTTGTGGATGGCAGTCCCTTTGTTTTTGCTCCATCGGGGGAGATGTGCTCATGCATATAATGTATAACAAATCACAGCTCCCGTTAAAGTGCCATCGCCCGCATCCTCCGACAGCGTCTGCTTTGTAATGCAGTTTGTATGTTACGTAGTATGCACATATATCGCTTCATCATTTAGCAGAACGCCTACTGCCTGGTTCTCTGTAAAGAGTAATAATACCTCAGAGCAGCTGTCCTAAATCACCCTCTGACATTTTATTGAATCACAACTGAATGCACATAAGCCATGAGCCTTAGTAGCTTGAGAGTAAGATCATAGAAATGGAGAAAAACAGACCAGGAGCCATCACGGAGGCACAGACGGCATACCAAACCACCGGCACGAGATTAGAACAACTGCTGCGGAAAAACCGTGTTACAGACTAAAAAGACAAGAGTGTGTTTACTAGCTCAGTGGATTCTTCATGTGAATCGGTCACATAAAAAAAAACTGCTAGAAAATATTGCTGGCTTTAGTCTGATTGACTCATTAGATACACTCATTTCCCAGGGTTAAAGTTCAGCCTCGCATGTTCAGATGACCGAGTTTGGTTATTAGTAAAATGTCACACTCACGAGGACATGGATGAGTCGAAGTAGTCACAGTTACACCTGGCCTCAGTGCAACATGGCTCACCACATGAAGAAGCTATATTAAGCCATTGTCACTCCACTGTACAGTCTCTGGCTTTGCTCCTACCATATATGTGAGAGGCCAACCATGCTGTAGGTGTTAGTTAAAGTAGGTCATTCCACCTTATTGCACTCTGTTAGTAGTGAGGAGAGATGTGGAGCAAAAAATTGCAGATATGGGTGACTGTTATACATTTATGATAGTGTAACTTACAGTGCTATGGTTTCTTGTAGTCTGGTAGAGGGTCTAACCAAAGGATGCTGTGTTGTTCACCTGGAGTTATAATTAGAAACAACTTTAATTTAACCATGCAGATCTCTACAGTACAACCCAAAAGAGTCATAAGAAATCAAAAATATATATTTTTTTAAAAATGGAAAAACACAAAAACTTAAGTAAAAGCTGCAACCAGTAAAGCTGAGGAGTAATTAGGCAATACATCTCACTCTAATTCTCTAAAATGAACTCAACTGGGATGAGAAGCTTAATCATCCCTTACAGCATTCATCAAATGTATCCCTCCTAACTCTAAAATCAAAAGTGAGTTTTAGCGTTAACAAAAAACAATTTATCACACTGAGTCAGTCAACTAGTGTGGGTGGTTCCTGACTCAGCCATTTTCTGATTGCAACCAGCAGTATTTTAACAATGTTAGAGCGGACTTTAAACAGCTGTGGCATCGTTCCCGAGCTCAAGATGTAAAAACAGACTTTTTCTATACTGTCTTTTTCATCCTTTAATGGAAAAATCCAAGACATTTCCAAAATGTGTGGTATTTATCTGCCTTTTAATCTCTGGCTGATATTTTGCCAACTAAACTCTTTCCAATACAATGAGTGTTTCTTTCCACTGGGTTTCCAAAGGCCTTAATAAGTAAGTGAATCATATATTTATACATATATATAAAAAAAAAAAACACATACTGCAACTTGGTGCAATCTCTCAGTTCATCCTCATTCTGAAACAAGGTGTTTTTAGATTTTAGCAATTAAGCCAGCTTTCTTCTGATTGGTTGTCACTTGTAGGCAGAAGTTTTGAACCTCAGGTGGGCGGAGTTCTCTGCTCACATTCCATTAGTTTTCTTTTAGTTGACTTGGACTGTGTTGAACCTGAGAGGAACTCCACAGTTTTCTTTGTGTTGTCATATAAAAGAATCACAATCCAAATGTCAGATTTATTCAGGAAAATAAAGTGTTTTCTATCTTCATATATATTCTGTGTCACAGTGAAAGTGCAGACATGCCACAGGTAGAAGGATTCAATTTAGTTTACTGTACTTTTAATGTGGTTTCACCGAGGAATATTTTTATCATCTCAAAGGTTGTTTCATTTCAATAGCTACAGACGCTCCTGCAACTCGACGTGAGGGAGTTAAGAGATGAACTTTCAACCTGCGCTTCGAAAAATAGACCTCCAGCTCAATTATTCATCTCTGAAAAAGAGTCATTACACCACAGATTCTTAAAAAGTCAACATGCTGAGTCTCTTGGATATTAAAAGGAGAGACTTGAGCACTCAGTTCGGGTGCATGACCCCACAAGAAGAAGAGCCTTGCTGCAGAGCTTTTCTAGTTATTTTCATACCTGACTAACAATATCACCAGCACTTGTCCCACCATCACCTTGGTTAGCTTTAAGCACATTGCCCACTGATTGCGCTAATCCAATCAGATAGATCAGGTGTGCCAGCTGTCACACCGAGACACTTGGCAGTAGCACAGGAGAAAAGCAGGCTGTGTAACAGCCGGTGAGCAGCCATGCAGAGCGGATGTGTCCTGTTAAATAATCCATTAAGACTTTTTTCCCCCCTTTTTTTTTAAACTCCACCAGCCTCTTTAGATGCATCCACATTAGACTAACAGTATACCAGTTTTCTTTTATTTTTCTTATATAATTTTCACAATAGCCCTCCCTTTCCCCTGCAGTACGAGCAGGCAGAATGGCCTCGTGGAATTGCAAGTAGCACATTTGAGGCCTTCCAATCACTGAAAATGTTGTCCACTACAATGCAATGCATACAAAGCTTTGCCACTATTTCTGCCTATTGTTACTGTGTCCTCAAACGAGAAGGGAATCCCAGCGCTGAATGCCTTGATTACCGCCCACCCCCGACTAACTGTGTTGTGTTTTCAACAATGGGATTACGAAGCCAAAGAAAGAGAATGTCGACTCATATTACAAAAGGATCAAAAATACCTTTGCTGCCGTTATTGTACCACAGCATATGAGTTTTTTCATGTAACCGGAGAATCTTCTCCTACATGATACTACTTTGCTCTGATGGGAAAGACCACAGCTGAGCTGACGAGGGTAAAAATGTAAAAAAATACATTTTAAAAAAAGTCATACTTTTCCAGTTTTTACATTAAGAAAATTTCTGTATCATAGATTTATAAAAATATACATATTGATTACGTAAGTGAAGCCTTCCATAACAGGAATCAGAAATTTAGACAAAATCAAGCAAAAGAAAATGAAAATGTTTCATTCTTTTGATACAGAGGGGGATTTTATTTCATGTTTTTAGTTACTTCATAAATTTAAAAAAAAAAAACAGACTGGAAGATTTTTTTTAATATGAGGAATAAAATAAATTGGACTGCATGTTATATTTGGACAAACCAAGCTGTAAAACTAAGACATTTAAACAGGAATATAACAGAAACATTCGATATATGGAAAGCCTTTACAGACATGTATTATGTTATATGTATTATAGAAATCCACACATTAATTCTCAAAACTAATATTTCAGACAAGATATAATAATTAACTTCATTTATTTAAAGTGAGACAGTGATTGAAGTCTATGTGATATGCTATCTATATATCCACTAATAATTACAAAAGCAATGTCTGATTTCCTCTTTACAAATAAACAAGCACAATAGTTCATTGTTTAAATTATGCATTAAAAAAATCATAATATAATTTTTCCCCTTTAGACAAAACTCTGACTACATCACTTCTTAATATATCAATCCTTATATATGTATACACGTGTATATTTTTAGTTCATATGTAAAAGTCACATCTTGTTTTTTTCTTTCAAAGGCAGTTTATTATACTTCATAAGTTCATTATAAAACAAACATATGGTTTTATCCTGCCTGAAGGCAAATTGGCTTGCTAGGTGAAGTCATTTAGTGTACACTCATGCCTGTTATCTTGTCCACTTGGTGGAAACTGCACTCGGGTTTGATAGCATCCTGAGAATTTGCCACAGGCACTGTGAATATGTGCACACTTCACTTTTTCCTATGTCTAAAAAAGCATTGTTCAGGTTCCCCTTTCCCCTTGCCACACTTCTTTGAACTCCAAAGCACACGATTTCTCTCCGAGTCCGACTGCTTGATAGTTACTCGGTTGGACAGATAGATAGTATGAAGGGTGGTGACAAGTGAGCAATTCGTGAATGTACATGAAATAAAATAAACAACCAAAAATTGGGACAGAGAGTGTATTCGCCTGCGGGCGTGCTGTGACTCTGACTACCTTCCTCTCGCCAAACTGCTTTACCCTAAAGGTTAAACCCACAAGGACATCTGGATCCTGGGGCAGCAAGTGTTTTTGATTGTGCATCACAGAAAGAATGGCCACACTATAATTTCGTTTAAAAGGTGATAGTAGTATTTCTGTATAAAATATTTTAAAATCATTTTTTTTATCCAAGACTGTGCAAACCAAAACCCTTCTCACTCCCAGACTAATCACATCCATTTATGGTTCGTGTCCCCTTATGTCAGGGTGACCCACCAGATTAATTTAACGGAACACAAACTTTAGGATGCATTTCCACCCTTTAACGAAGAATTTATTCACCAGACGCATCATTACTGAACAAGTAAGTTAATAATATGTCTGAAAATTGGCCAGCATTCTAATTCGGTCATGTGCACACCTCGCCTGCGCGTCTCTTTTTTTGTCATGCATACTTCCAGGTCAGCCTAACACAGGCAGAGGCCGTGCACTCAGCTGTCCAGGTTGTCCAGCATCTTCAGCTGGGAAGGTCTGTCCCTTAATCCCTTGTCCTGTGTTAATGGTCCACCCTCGGGGCCCCGGGGGCAGCAGTCTGAGACGAAGGATGAGTGAGCAGCGAACTTCAGAGAAGAGACTGATGTAAATGTGAAGAAATAGGCTGTATGGATGAGAGAACAAAAAAGTCAAAGAGCGCCCTATAACAAAAAAAATAAATAAATAAATAAAAGAGAAGCAGGGGAGGGAGGGAGCGGCGCGCTGGACAGGCGCTTTCTCCTACCTCATGGGAATGCAGCAACTCAACCCTAGTGAGTAAACTAGAGGGCTGCTCCAACATGTCAAAACAAGATCACAAAACTTATTTGATCATGGGTAAGATGAAGACGTGATGTCCCACTTGGTTGGAGTGTGATGTGTGTTATCCCGGCCTTTTATTTTTAACAGAAAAATGTACTGCTGCCTCTCTAGGCCTCTGTGTGTGGCAGCGTGCTCTGCGAGATGTCGTTTTGAGTTACGCGTCACGCTGGATGTCTGTATAGCAGAAGTATCATCCTGAAATGGTCTAAAATGTCTTTTAAGCACTTGTAGCTGCTGACTAATCAGGCCCAGGGGAATGTGTTAATGTTAGTAATGACTATTGTGTCTGGAGTGGGTCGTCAATCTGTGCACTTTACAGCAAATATTTTGCAAGCTCCGCTGGAGTTATGCACCTCAGTACTGTATTAAATACTGTATAATGAGCAGATGTGTTTTTGCAAAGAGAAAAGAGACGTCTGTTTCCATTTCCTGTCCACTGAGTTTGTAGTAAAATCTACATCCCATCTGTTTCATTAAGCACGGCTTTAATTTAACATCTGTCATTCTTTTTACGCAGCTCCGCTGTGATACATTGGGAGGCAGATTACATTTTCTCTGAATCTGTATTTCTTTTCAAAAGGGACAGCACGGAGCCGGTGGGAACTTTTTTTATTCGATCACCAGAATGGCTGATTATTGCGCTTGCCCATTAACTGTTACTAATAATGAATAACTGTTTAATGACGCATAACACTTTTATAATGTTAAGGATAACTTTTATTTGTATAGCACCTATGAAAGTGCTTGGCAGTAACAAATTATACACGCAGCAAAGCACACTGTGATGTATTGAATAAACAGACCAACATAAGGCATAAAAAGGAAGTAAACGGAAAGAACAGATAATTTAAAAAACATCAATTAAAACACCAGAGATCAAATGGAAAATGCAAGAAGTGCAACATCAAGGATTCAATTCAATTTCATTTATATGGCACCAAATCACAACAACAGTCGCCTTATGGAGCTATATATTGTATGATAGATCCTACCGTAATAGATACAGAGAAAAACCCAACAATCATATGACCCCCTATGAGCAAGCACTTTGGCAACAGTGGGAATGAAAAACTACCTTTTAACAGGAAGAAACCTCCGGCGGA
>VUQR01019036.1:0-14626 GCA_015108515.1 Hemichromis elongatus | reverse complement strand
TCACAACAACAGTCGCCTTAAGGAGCTATATCCTACCGTAATAGATACAGAGAAAAACCCAACAATCATATGACCCCCTATGAGCAAGCACTTTGGCGACAGTGGGAATGAAAAACTACCTTTTAACAGGAAGAAACCTCCGGCGGAACCAGGGTCCGTGAGGGGTGGCCAACTGCCGTGATCGGTTGGGGTGAGAGAAGGAAGACAGGATAAAAGATGCTGTGGAAGATAGACAGAGATTTATAACAAGTATGATTCAATGCAGAGAGGTCTGTTAACACATAGTGAGTGAGAAAGGTGACTGAAAAGGAAAAACTCAATGCATCATGGGAATCTCCCGGCAGCCTACACCTATTGCAGCCCACGACTTCTCAGAAAGCTCAAATGACATGGTTCATCGTTGAAAATCACTGAAACATTCAACGATGTTGTAGCTTCTTCACTTTACAAAAGTGCCTTGAGATTCTTTTGTTATGACCTGACACTCGAGTGTGTAAAACTGAGCTAAAAATTAACTTAAAGTAGAAGAATGTAAGAACATAATATATTATATCGACAGGTCAACCCTGTGTGAGTATCTGAAAAGCCACTTTTGAACTATCTTTAGTGTTTAAGTTATGATAAAGTGGTGGAAAATAAATATTTCTTATATTACTTTTTTCATTAATTTGTAGGTGATATAGGTGACTTCTCTAAAAGAGGAGGAAACGCAATAAAAGAAAATAATCTTACCTTACTTACAGCAGTCTCCTGTATTGAAATGAATGTGTATGTCTAGTTATTATACATGACAGATACAGTGCCATATGTGTACATACAGTCTTAGTATTATGGGGTGTCTCTATTGTACAGTGCACTCACAGTAGAAGAAAAGGCTAAATGTGCACAACCCGTTTGCCATGCTTAAAGGAGGACACGTGCATTGTACAATCACATAACAGATTCATTTTAGTCTCACTCAGGTTTTGTAGAATTGCAGCTTGAAGCTTTTTCATGTATTTTTCAAGCAACCAGAGCGCACACACTCACAGTGGTTTATCCATTGCACAGATGCTGCACAGGAAAATGCCTGCTGTCATTTTAACCTGTTGTCTACATGCCCTCACAGGCTGCACCACATTGATTTGAAACACACAGAAAGCAGCTAGAGCATCAAGGGCAGGAGTCAATGCACCTTCAATCCAGAAAATTAAGACTGGGAAAAGTGAGAATCGTTGAAACCTTTAAGAAAGTGTAGATTAAAGTGCTGGCGTGGAGATGGAAGAGGAGAGGATCAGGGGTGAAGAGCAGGTGAGGAGATAGTGGAACCCACTTTATGGGGATTTCATCAGGATGACTGTCAGAAGAATAAAGGCCTTTGCCGATCTCAGCCAGATAAATTAGTTCTTTGTGAAGGTTTTTCTGACAGTGAACTCAGTAAAAGCCGCATTAAAAAGTCCACAGAAAATATACTGAGGTTCAGCATCAAAAACCCTTCAAGAGCTCACACAGTAAATAAATACCATGTGGTTTTGTCTATACAGTTAAGTTAACCTCTGCGGTGAGAACGCTCTAATTTGACATATTATGCATACTACACACATACTTGTGTGTTATATAATGTTTGGCAGGGTAGTGTATTACCAAAAATATGACAAGCTGTTACTGGAAATGACATTTGTAGGGACTTGCCACAGCTAACATTGCCATCCTCACTGTAGAATAAGTTGGTGAGTAAGAACAAGTCCCCGCATATCTCAAAGCTCTCGTCTCAGCCAACAGATTGTTTGTGTGCTACTTAACAATTAGTTCAGTTTTTCACCTGCTTTGTACTTTCACCTGCTACTTTACTTTGGCACTAAAACTAGTTGGTGGTTGAAGTTTAATATTAACATCCAAGTGAAAAGTGATACTAAACGTTCCTTTTTTATGATTAAATTTGGCTTGGTAGAAGTGAGGCCGATCTTACCATCGCCATAAGCAGGTGCACGGTAGCATCAGCCCCAAACAACACAATATCTGCATCTGTTGGATGCTAATGACTTTAATAAAAGGGGAGTATTGATGCTCTGGGACTGATAATGGGCTGATCAGGTTGCAAATGTATACAATGAAGGTCTAAACAGTTGTATTGATTAAATTTGTAACCATTTCCACTATTTAGACTTGTACAGTGGACTAAGTATAATAAGCCTTTAGTTAGTTCCTTTTTCTGTTTTTTCTGATTGCTCTGAGTAACTTCACATGATCTGTAACATAATGACAGATCCAACTGAAACAGTCAGTTTGTGGGAAAAACAAAAACAAACGGGCTTGTTCTTTGCTAGAACACAAGTTATGTTTAATGGTACAAAACTGCTCTGGGAATATTAGCTTCTCCGACCGAAGGACCGATGAGCTTATACCACATTGAGACATTTTTTTTCCATCTGTCCACAAGTCACAAGAATCACTGCTCCTCCTACAGTATTTTCTCGTGCAAATGCAATACTTATGCAAACATATATACGCTTGCACATATTGCCAGCTAGAAATGGAAAACTTATAAGTGAACACAGAAAACACGGATTAAGAGGGCTGTAGCATTAAGGAGACACACACCAACAACAACAACCTGAGGACATCGGGGGACAAACAAAGTTACAGACATAACAGCAAATGGACTGGAACAACAAGTGGGCTGGAAAGGCCAGAGAATAAAGGATGGACTTTTAGTCTAGACTTAAAAGCAGAGATGCAGGGAGCTCTTATTATGTCAAGTGGGAACTGATTTAAAAAAAAAACAAAAAAAACACTGAACAGCGAGTGCAAAGCCTTTGTCACTTTTTTGTCTGAGGCGTGACCTTGGGACATGCTACAGAGCTTTGCTTCAGATCGGAGAGACCTGGTAACTAAATGTGAGAGAATAAGATTGGTAACACAAGCTGGGGCCTGGCCATGAGCCGTAGAAACAATAGTGTAAATCTTAAACTGTAAACTTAAATGGACAGGTTGGAAGGACAGTGTGATCTTGCTTCTGCTTCCTGCGCCATCTGCAAATGTGTTAAATCATACAGTGGGGTACCTAGATATGGAAATTACGGTAATCATGCATGGATGACTTTTGAAGATTTGAAGTTCACTGATAATTCTTAAATCATAATAGCTAATGCTGACAGAATAAATTTGTTTGTTTAAAGCAAAGCTCTGACTCAAGAATAATCCCCAGGTCTTTTGCATGAGACTTAAAACTTAATGTTAAATGACCTGCCTTGCCAGCAAAGGAGCTATTACATTTGGTAGGACTAAAGATTAAAAGCAGTGTTTTATTACTGTTTCATTGTACGATATATCTTCAAAACCTTTCAATAGAGGCTGTCGGAGATCATGTCATTTTAGTGGGAAATATACCTGCAAGTCATCAGCATAGAAAGGCAAAAATCTTATATTTTCAAATACTATTATCAAGTGGAAGTGTGTATATAAGTCAAAATGAATTAGTCACAGGATGGACCACACAAGAACTTGGAGCATAGGGTGAAGAAAGATGGCTGTGCACAAGGTCCTTTGTCGTTTACAGATGATTTTTCTTTGCTTTAAAAGAAGCAAATGGAAGAAGAAGAAGATTTATCACTTTCTTTCTGTGCTTCACATTTGAGTCAGGTGTGCTGCTATGTCAGTGACATTTTGGTTTTCCTAGTCTGACATTTGGAACCAAAAACAATAGCTGACATCAATTTCTTTTAGTCACGCATGGCAAAAGTGAGCACTCTTAATAGCAAAGGAGGGCAACATCTGGAGAACACAGAGCAAGCGATCTCTGATGCCAGGTCTCATAGGAAGTTTCTACCCTTCACTATCCTCCCTGAAGCCATGAATGCTGTAAAATTATTTTCCCCTAATTGCCTGTCACACTGCCACAAAGCTGTATTCGAGATTTTTCACAATGCACAAATTCTCTGGGTCAATGGATGGAGAGAAGCATTCGCATGGGTTGCTAAAAATGTTCTAAAAATGTTCTAATGGGGCATCAAGCATGTCCCTGAGCATGTGCAGTGACGTGTTTGCCCATGCAGAATCTGTGCATTTCGTGTTTTGCGGGACAGAACAGGCTTAAGCCACCATGTTGAGAAAGAGGGGATGTGGAGGGTTTGTCAAAACACCTCAAATTTGCAGCTGTGTGGCGGAAGTCGGTGGTTGTTCCTTGGAATGTATCAGTTTTCCCACTTTTGTTTGAGTGCAAGTAGTACGCCAAGTACCAAAAGCTGAGATATCCTGCACTCCCTTAGTACTAACATGCAACAAATGAAGTACTGCACAGCAACAGTACGGCTGAAACCATTGAGGAAACCTAAATTGTATTTTGCAGCACAAGGTCTATTTATCACCACTTCACCAGATTCCCATTTTCCGTCTCTCTTAGCTGTAGGCACAGGTCCACCTCTGTATTACTGGGAATCATGAGAATGATCAATTTGACAGTACCTTAGCTGTGCTGTGTATTACTGTCTGCAGAATGAGCAATGAACCTCTGATTAGATTTGGATGCTGTTTGTTTGAGTTGGTGGATGCTCACTTTTACAAGGGCATTAGGTGTATTTGTGTTCGTAAAGGGAATCATTTGTACAGTCCCTGCATGAAAACTAAATATTCATGTTTGCTTCTGGTTTCTTCTTCTCCAAAACAAAACAGCCATCCCAAATGTAACCTACAGGCAATTTTGTGGTAGATGTAAAGATCCCAAGTGGGCTACTGACTGCCACTTTGACAGACCTTTTGTCCAAGGCAGCCCCAGCTATGGAGTTTGATGTTAAAAGTTTAATGTGTCTCTAGTGAATCTTAAACCAATGGCCGTGTGCAGAATATTCACAAGCTTCCAGGATATTTAAGTCGAAATATTCTCTTCATTACCAGCTTTTGCTAATGTTTGTTCCCATAATGCACCACTGACCCATGTTTCTCACCTCTTCCTCTTCAAGAGGTGAGATTCTTTGAATATATGAAGCCCGTGTGGAATGTTGTACTGTGTATGTTGTGGTATTGTTGCTTAGCTTGTTCATATTAAATGGCGAGAAATTACATTTTATTGTGTCATTTTAGAGAAACATTTTACACTGAGGCACTTACCGATCGTAGAGCGTTTGCTTGCCAGCTAATTAGTAGCGTGTAGGTGATAGTAACATTTCCTCAACATGCAACATTACTGGAACTTTGTAAATTCTCTTTAATATCTCAGCTTTTAGTGGCTTCCAGTGACTTTTTGTGACTTTGTGAGTGAATCTAGTAATGAGGAGTGGATGAGGGTTGGGAATCTAAAAACACCATGTGGGTGGACAGGTAAATACTCATTAAAGTCAGCACAGTAGGCATGTTGGCTTTTGTAGCAATGTTCTACTTTGCCCCCTTCTGATTTGCTCACTTTAACGTTAACTTAAAACTACTGGAACTGCCAGGAAAAAAAAAAATAAAACCACAGGTGACACAGGGTTAGAGCGGGCACGGGCCAAACGGGTGGTGAGTGATTTAAACTTGCGGGATATTATTTACACTGCGTGCAGACAGACCAAGCTTCTATGTTGAACTAAGATGAATCAATAACTTTTGCTTTGAGTTATTTATTGATTAAGAAGTTGAATTAATCCATGCATTAATTAACCTACAGAAAGAACTCAGAGTTCTTTAGTGAAGCTGCACTGAAAACAAAGAGCAGAAAAGCTGCAAAGCTCTTAATGGTTGTCTAACTCTGCCTTATAGTAAATTGGCTGGTGGTCGGTGGCTTTCATTTCCTTTGCTCTGAGTTACCTCTGATGCTGTCTGGTACCTTTAAAACCAATCCCATACCCTGCAAGCTTTGCAGCACAAGTAAGCCTCCTATAATTTGGTATCATCTTCTTTTAAAGATTAATTTGGCTGGTGTTACAACTTGCAAATTATATAGATTGCTTATGTTTCTGCGCCTTTCTGTCATTTATCTGTCGTTTCTATTTTCGATGAAGAGTTTCCACATTGAGCAGAACTCATTTGTCTCTGCAAGATTTCTGTCCATCTTGACAGACTGGAATGTTTACAGAAGCAGAACTTTCACTAGCTCGACAGATATGATTCAGAGCTGTCATCATCCATTCAGAATCCGAACCAGCACTGTGATCAAATTCCCTTTTATTGCCATCCCTGGGGGCGCTTTAAGAAAGGGCCACGCATGAGTTTGTAACCATTCGGCGTGGAGACCTGGTACCCATGCAGTCCTTTTGTAATCCACTCTCCATTCTCTTTGTGTGTATTATCAGTGCTTGCTTCAGTTTGTGCAGTACTCTTGCAATGGTTCACACATTGAGACTGAGTGACTCACACGCTCACATATTCTGTGAGGTAATTGCAATGGATGGATGGATGGATGAATGGATAGCATGGGGCCACAAGGACATCCAGGATCACAGTTTGTTTTTATGCTTACCCTACACACACTTTAGGGTTCTGTGCATAAGATCATAGTTACAATTTCAAGTCTTACATGCAGATGAGTTTACCTGACCACGCTGACTCTGTTTGGTTGGACTATCAAAGATATTCTCAGCTTACTAAAATTAATGCGATGTCCTCCTGTAATTACTCCCACACACAGCGTACCAAGCCTCATTAACCTTTTGTTACGGAACACCTGTGGACCACTTTTAAGTCTTTTTCTTCTTTTTCCTGCAAAATAGTTAGCAGCATCATTATTTCCATCTCAAATGCATGTATACCAATTCTACTTTTCACTGTGTGATAACAGATGATTTGTGGTACTTTTTTAACTTAATTTCAAGTGTGCTCTTCAGCTCCATTGAACAAAATGAGAGCCGAGAACACAGACAGACTTAAATTTATAAGATTGTGTAAAAAAGAAACCCCCAATTTTCTCCGTATTATTGTAGGGTCTTTACCTGACGATATAAAATGCCTCGAGGCGCTGTATAACTAAATTAAATTGAAAGTGAACACTGTACAAGTCCATCATTTTATTCCCTCCTACAATACAGATTAAAAATCACATTGCCTTTATTAGGATCGGTTTACATCCATTTCACAAAAGGAAAAAAAAAAAAAAACGTCCTGGAAAAGCCTGGCAATCTGCAAAGGGACAGTCATTTATTTTTGCAGACGCCTGCTAGAGTTGCCCCTAGCTTGTTAATTATTAGTGAGCATGTTTTATTATACTTCTGAAATGGAATAATTGATGAAATGTCGCTGTTGACAGCAGAGCAATAATCTGAATACCTACATAAGTAGAAGCCACTTCCAGAATAAGAAAACGTGAGAATAAATAAGAACAGAGCTATATGAAAGAACACGAGGAATGGATTTTCTCAAAACTAATTCTTAGGCAGTATGTAGAGACTTTGATAAAACATCCCTCAGCCTTGAAGAGTAACTGAGATTTTCTTACGTTCAATAGCAGCAAGGATGAGCCCTTATTCTTTTTCTATTCTTTTCATTCTGTTCAGCAGCATATTATTGTTGGACTTGTAAAACTCATCTGAAACATGACGCTGTTTTCTTCTTATACTCCTTTGTCCCATCACCCAGGTTTTTTTTTTCTATCAAAGGAAATTTTCTCTTTTCCCCTCAACCATATCAAGTTTTTCTCTGTTGGTTTTTTCTGTCATCAACACTACAAGTTAGGACTCGGCGTAACAAAATAACAGGTTGTGATCATATTTGAAAGAAAACAGACAGGGACAGTAAGGGTGTTTGCCAGAAAAGTTGTTAGATCCACACCGGGGAGTTTTTTTTCCACTTCCAGTATGAATAGATAGAGAGAGCGGCAGATTGGGGTTAGCCTTGTTCCCAGATACACCTGTTTACCTGCTCGTTAACACAAATATCTAATCAGCCAGTCGCTTGGCAGAAACTCTCCGCATTTGAGCATGCAGGCACGGTCAAGGCGACCTGCTGACTTTCAAATGGACTCTTAAAATGGGGAGGTTGTTGGTGCCAGACAGGTCGGTCTGAGTACTTCAGAAACTGCTGATTTGCTGGGATTTTCTCATATAACCCTGTCTAGGTTTGGGGAAAAAAAAAAAAAAGACAGAGCAAAAGCTTCAAGTGAGTGACAGCTGGTGGATATTTGCCTCATTGATGCCACAGGTAGAGAATACCAGTTGATAGAAAGTCAGCAATTACTGGAAAAACCAGTTATACAAAACATGTTTAACATTAGGGGAGATGGGTCTCCAAAAATGAACAACAGAAGATTAAAAAAGCCTTAATTTCTACTGTGACCGTCAGATGGCAAGGTCAGAATTTGGCAAAAGCAACATTAAAGGGTGGATTCATCCTGCCTTGCAATAACAGCGGAGTACGGGATATTTTATGACACATTTTGGGCCCTTAGTATCAGCTGAGCATCATTTAAATGCTACAGCTTACCTAAGTATTGTTCTTAACAATGTCCATCCCTTACTGATGACTGTAAAATAACTCAAAATGCCATGTCACAAAGCTCAAGTCACAAACAAGTCACCAGCTTTTTTTGGACAAAGTCCAGTATACTTAAATGGTGGCTACAATTACTAGATCTCAATCCAAGAGCGCACCTTTGGGATGTGGTGGAATGAGGGATGCACAGTTGACAGATCTGCAATAACTATGAAGCTATCAGGCTGATACGGACTAAGATTTCTTTTTAGGACTGTTGCCAGTTCTTATTTAAATTTACGTAACAAAGAATTAAAGCAGCTTTGAAAACAAAAGTGGTCCAACCCGGTACTAGCAAGGTATGCTTAATAAAGTGAGTGAATAATTTTGCCTGCTGTAGTTAATAAAGTGGAGTGATAAAAACTTTTTTTAGGCTTTTTTTTAAACGTGGTCAGGTCCGACCCGCCAAAGGATCGAATTCTGCCTCCTGGATGGTTTTGTGAAGTGTTAGAAAGAGAAGTGACTGAAGAAAAGTCATTGAAATTTCCAGTTTTTGCCCCCAAAATAACCACTGCTTTTCCCATTATGTTGATGTCAGCATTGTTACGCAGCAGTGGGAATAAAAGTAAAGTTAAAAGTAATTATAGCTCTCATCCTTGAAGCTGTTCAAATCATGAGGACGTTGAAATATAATTTTTCTTAGTTTCCACAATAATCTAAATGTGAACCTATTGTGCCTTTGTAGATCCACACCGAGGTAATGCCTGGGACTAAAACTGGAAAAGCACTATGTGAATGCCAGACCATTTCCATTTCCCACATATAATGAGACTTATAAAATATGTATATACATATGAATACAAGTCATCATCCAGTGGCTTTCTTGGCCCAGCCCACTTGAGATGAAATTGGCCTGCATGTGGCCCATGAACTAAAATGAATTTGACACCCCTGATTTATAATAATGTAAAAAACAGAATAGGAAAATTCTACCTATATTAAAGGCTGTCCCTTTAATAACCCCATTTGTATTACACTAACATTTTTGCTTATCAACAATAACAACAACTCATTACTGTAATCATCGGGGAGTGTGGCCCATCTCATTAGTTACCGTAACCCTCGGTAGAGTCGTGACACATGTGTCAGGATTCATTGTAACTCATAGTATCAGTGTGACAGGGCAGATTTCATTTATTATTTATTACTTCTTGCAATTTGTAAGCAGAACGCGGTTATTCCCATGTGATTATTGAAGCTATTAAAGTTTATAGCTTTTTAATTACAACATAATGCACCATACACTGCGTTTTTCCAAAATGTGAGCCATAATATTGACCTAGACTGAACCAAAAAAGAGCTTTAAATTAAAATCTTTGTTGAAACACAGAACAACCGCAACAGTCAGACTATTCATTCTAACTGCAGTGAGGAGCAGTTGGTAATTAAAACTGAAAATATCTTTGGTAACGAATAGATGGTTAGGGAGAGATGCCTATGCTGAGGGGGCTCATATAGAGGGGGAGAGTTGAGAGGTTTGTTTCCAGTGAGTCACTGAGTGCCTACAGGAGTAGATGATGGAGGCGGCGAGTGCGATCATTGCCACTCTCAAGATGACAGTGCTCCTTAGCAGTGTTAATCTGTCCTCTCTGTGTGAGAATGAACTGTGTTCTCTTCCCCCCCCCCACACCATAATTAACTGTTTTTTTTTTCTTCTCCTTCTCTTTTATATTTCCTGTTGACCCGCGGTAACTGTTGGCGCCCTCGTCATATAGGTAAGTCATAGACATGCAATCATTTTGAGCCCATACGCCTTCGTGAGGAGATCCATAATTAATTGGACGACCTCTGCTGGGAGACCATCGAGTATATATGTACTCACACACACGCATATTCCAGTTAGAGCTCCGTAGAAAATAATCCGAGGTGCGGTGGATGTGGAAAAGCTGGGATGAATTAGACAGAGCCGGGGCTGTGTAATCAGTGAAGGTGGCGGAAGGTTCGCTTTACCGGAGCATGTTTAATAAGTTGCCGCGTATGTGATGGTGGAGGCCGTGACTAAGAAAATCTCAGAGATACTCGGGGTCGGGCCTTTTTTTTTGATGCCCAATCTTCACGGACCACGGGTCACATTTCATATTCATCCTCGCTCTGGAGAGAGACGTAATTGTCCACAGTCGACTCTGTGTAGGAACGGCACGAGCCGAGTGTGTCGCGTTCCCCTCTACGAGCATCAGCTGCTCGTTATTTACGTTAAGGTCCTGATAGATACTCAGTTTGTATTGTGCAATTATGCTTTCTAATCCACTAAATTGGGGACATACCGAGAAAGCCGTGGATAGGTTCATTTGTCATATGGAAAATAGAAATGAATCGAGGGTGTAAACATGAAATGTGAGAAAGATTAAAAATATTTATCACTTTTTGGGTTAATGACGGTTGAAACGATATGATGGGCAGTGAACTTTATGCTCAATAAAAATCCTTAAACGTTGAAAGTGATGTGCGAGCTTGCCCTCGCTCCTACTTCAGGTCACGTTTGCCGTGTTGCACAGGTCAGTCCAGCTGAGGTTCATCATATTTATTGGATTGTTAGGCCCCCAAAAGGCACTCTGTGTTTGACAAGAGGAGCCGGTACTCAAATTTTAATGAGCCTCCGGAGGAGATGAGGAGGCGGCCTTGTTTACCGACAGGCGCTGCGCTTTGTGCAGGTACAAAATATTGATGCGTATAGTGTGGGTGTGGGCAATGTGGGCAGTGCATCCGGGCCTTCTTCATCTCCTCTTTCAATGCCAGTCAATGAATACATTTTTTTTAGTTTGCCGTATTTGCACATCTAAAAGAATGAGAGAAATTCTGCTGTTCGACCTCTTATCACACCGAAGCAAAGCTGTAATATGATGCTTTTCTCCAGCTAGTAGTTGGAAGCCTGTGTATTAAATGGAATTCAAAGCCCGCTGACCTTTAGTGTTGTCATTATTTTTGTTTCACCCTTGCTGAGTAGAGAGGAAGATAAAGAGTATAGGAGACGCACGCAGAGGAGATTGTATGTTTCTAGGTTTAAAGGTAAGTGCTGGTCTTCAAAGTGCTCTTCTTTTCTCTGCACTGTTGTTTGGGCGCTTTGAATCACTGTGTTGCGGAGCATTTTCGAAACGTTTTGTGGACACACTGAAAGTTGGTAGAAAAAAAGATTCACTTCCCTCTTAAATGGTAAATGGTAGCAATCATTAGCGCTTTCACTTTGGCAACTCCTTTGAGATGCTGGATTGAATAACGTCTCTTTGCAGCTCTGAAGTCACGTGTCAGGATTAACACAAGGAATAGAAAATGCTTGGATTTAGATGATTGCTTAAATAAAACTCCAGTCAATGTGAGGGCATTTTAGTTTTACATATCTGTATTGTTGTTTGGTAAGTATCTCGCTTGCTTGCTGTGGACACAATAACTCAAGAGCGAGGCGACGTAGGATTTTCAATTTGATACCATAGATGCATCTGCTAAAAATCTCAGCTGAGTTTGACCTCAGAGGTCAAGTTTTCTAAAAATCTTGTCAAAACAATAACTCAAGAAAGACGGGCCTTAGGAGTTTGTGCATTTATTAGGCGACTGAGGGATAGCACTGGCAGTCACCAGTGGTTTTGTTGAGCTTAATTCAACTGTGCAGTACTCTTTGTGGTATTTTGTGGGTATATATGAGATTGTAAACAAGGTGTGATGTTGAAAACCTAAAAGATTATGTAATTTTTCAGTTATTCTAGTATTTCCTGGAACTAGAAACAGCCACTATATTCTATAGGCCCTCATTAATATCCATAATTCAGTTTAACCACATTTTCTTCACATTGCCCAATAATCTTGTGTCATCTCACCTTAGAGACCTCATAGTAGCATATCCCAAATTTCCAAAGATACGACGGGAAGCAGAGCCTTCAGCCATCAAAATTCCCCCCGTGGAACCAGCTCCCAGTTTGGGTTGAGGATACTGACACGCTCTCTGCTTTTTAGATTATCCTTAAAACTTCCCTTTTTGGTAGAGCTTATAGTAAGGGTCGGATCAAGTGACCCAGAACCATCCCTTAGTTATGCTGCATTAGGCCAAGGCTGCTGGGGGAAACTCCAGTCTTCCACTGAGCATTTCTGTTTCCCTTTTCACTTTGCACTCTGCATGTCATTAACGTAGTGTCGTTTCTCTTCCATATTTTATCATTTTTTCTGTTTGTTTGTTTTCTTGCTGAACTTCCTTTCAACAGGAAGAAATAGGGGAGAAAAATTGAGTTTTTTAGCCACTGTTGCTGAGTGCTGACTTACAATAACTGCAGGATTGTGGGTTGTTGTCTATAAAATCTATGTCTATATGTGTATCTAAGTACCCTGGAAGTTGTGATTTGGCCTTATATATAAATAACATCAAACTGTATCGAGGTTCCTCTGTGATGCCATGAGACATCCCAATGATTAGCACAGTACATTGACTAGTAAGTATTTAAAGCAGAAGGCTGTGGCGTGAATGCACTTTGCAGACTCTTGAATGAATACCATTTCTGTGAGACATTGTTTCAGTCAAGTCTGAGGCTCCAAAAGTTTTTTGTTAAACAATAAAAGAATTTACTTGGGAATTCAGTGTCTGCCGTCACTTTGAACAGCTACTGATGCATTCAGCCAATGGTTGCAAGTTAACAGGGAAACCAGCTGAACCATAACATCGTTATGCCTCGCCACCACTCCTGTCTTCTCGTAGCTGATATTCTGTCTATCAGATTTGACAGATTCTCTGCATTTTGTTCTAAATGTCAAGCAAGTATTTAATGGCCAGTTCTAATTAGCTAGCTTCCCTGTGTTGTCTTTTCACCTACCTCCGCTCTGCCCTGATGCTACTTCACAGTGATGCACATCGTCAGGTTTCCGATGAGGTAGCGCAGAAGTTGAACAAGGCAGGTGGTTTTTAATTCTCTGTAGAGGAGAACCCCTGCCATCTTTGTTTGTATCCCACTGTGATTTTGGTTTATTAAGTGGGCGATCTTGCTAATTAACCTTAAGTGATGTTTAATGTCTGCAAATCAACCAAGTCATGCATATGTTTTTGAAACGGCTTCTTATCATCCAAATACTGATGGATGAGAATTTACATTGCCTTAACCTACTAAAACATTAGAAAGACCACCGAGGAATCCGTGCTGCCTTCAATGGCAATAAAACATTCCACTACAGAGAGAGCTTTGTCAGAAAGAACAAAATGAAATGTGATGAATGCTGTCATAAATTTCCCCAGAGAAAACCATGTGGTTTCCAAACAAAACATGATGTGCATTTCTCTTCCCTCAAGACACTCATAATTAAGTAGCAACATCTGAGCAGCTGTCTACGCAAATGCAATTATTTTTGAAGATATGAATAAGGTTTGCTTTCCAGCAAGAGCACCATGATGCCAAGTACGTCATTGCATATGCAGCAGAAAAAATAAATAAATAAATAAACTGCCGTCTGCATTCTATATGCATCTTTTATGTAGTTAAATCAGCCAGCAAACTTAGTCATGTGGGCATGAGTGTAGCTCCTGTCTTGTTACACGTGGCACTGCACTCTTTTTTTGGTGGACCTTCAAGAAAGTTTGTTTTCTGAGGCTTATGTTTGAATGCAGTAAAAGGAACAGGTAACATAGTAAGACTCATAATAAAAAGGTCAGATTTTTTTTATGTTCCATGCTTACAAAACAACTTGCACCTCAAAAGAAAGGGTCATTTTTTACACACAGGAAAAATACATAATCCTTTTACTTAGTGCTGAGAAAAATTGTATGCGTGTCTCAGCTTTTGGATTGTTTCTTTAAGTCCGTCATTAAAACCTTTGAACCAATTATCATTCTCTTTCTAGTCTTTAGGGCATCCATACTTTGATGATAGCTCCATCGTTCCAGCATGGAGCAGCGATGGCTTCATGCATGACTGCGCTCAGAAACTGAGTGCTCAGTAAGATTACCTCAAGATTCAAGATTCTTTATTTGTCACATGCATAGTTATACAGGTACAACACGCAGTAAAATGTAAACTGAACGCAGTGAAATGTAAACTGAACACGCTCCTCGACTGTGCAAAAAAGGGGGTGGGGGGGAGAAGAGCACTATATATATATATATACACACACACACACACACATATATATATATATATATATATATATATATATATATATATATATATATATATGCCGCAACTAGTAGCTCAGTGTTCCAACATTCTAAAGAAGGGATTGCTCTCACAGCTAGAGATTGACG